>SNQJ01S0116541.1:40290-52675 GCA_010110895.2 Picea sitchensis | reverse complement strand
TAATTCAATTCTCATCAGGATTTTCTCTCATTGGTTTGGGTTCACTTCAATGACCACTTAAAGGATATCTGATTCATTTGATGCACGATGATTTTTCTAGATTTAGTTTTCAACATCCACTTTTGGTGAGTTTTTTAGGAGGATCTTCATCGACACTCATGAGGTTTCATACCATGAGTTACAGATTGAATACTTGGATATGTTATCATCTTTTTCACTAGCTTTTTTTGTTGTGCTGATACTTTTGTACAGACTTAAGATTAAGAGGGGGTTTGTTAGAAATAATATTAATGTCCAAAATAGACCTTAATAACCATTTAGTTATGTTACATTTTTGAGGTCGTTAGCTTGAGATATACTATAAATGTACGATTGATGTACATATTAATCGAATTGAGTGTGTGCATTTTCCTCCATGTTTTCGTGTTCTTGATTTTCATGATTTATCATTCTTTCTCCTATTTCCATCAGTTATCTATCTATTTATTATTGAAAAATGTTTAACCATATCACTTGTGGCCTTATGCATTCTAAAATCCCTAATAATCCCTCATTTGTTAACATCTAATGTAATTTTATTATCCTCTAGTAGTTTCTTCTCCTTAATTTTGACCTTGGATATCTAAAGCTTTATAGTTTGTTGGCCAAAATTTTCATGGTGTAGTAAAATTGAATTATTTTCAAAAGTGGAAAATCCTCACTACATTACTTATTTTTAAATTATCCTGCTATTTTCTAATTGCAGTAGAACACAAGCAATGAATTTGTTAGATTGATATCAATTTCCATGTTACTTGCATTCATGTTAGGTGCTCTAGTTTACTCCCCTTTATAATTGTTTGGGGATATATTTATTTTTTGGAAAGGGTAAACAGTATGCCCCTTTTCAAGTTTTGATTTATTTGGATATCTTCCATCACTACCATCTAGTCCATCTCTAGCTATATTTTTTTCATTACCTTGTTTAGATGTGGTAGAGGTACCCTTTTTAGGGGGATCTAAGGAATTCCTAGAAAAGTGTGCTACATAAACTCTCTCCCAATATCTCCAAACCTTCCTCTCTAACTTCTTTGGGGACTAGGCTCATCAACATATTCATGACTTCTCTTTTCCTTAAGTTTTTTTCTTCTTCAACCAAGTGTTTGAGTTGACCAAAGTGTGGATATTGATGGGCCTCAATATTTCCTATCTAGAATTCTCATCATAGTCACATTTTCACCATGATATGAATAATAATTGTTTTTATTGGACCATGTTTAATAGTAGTCAAGGATAATTTTGTATGTTGTTGTTGAGATCAATTCCTGCTTCCGAAATTTCCCTCCCCTTTTCCATTTTCCCAATTTCTATTGTCCATTTATTTTCCCTCTTTTACACTTACCCGAATTCCCCTTTTCTTTTCTCCTTTCTTTTCTCCCATTCTAGTTACTATACTTAGTCATTTTTCGAAAACAACAAGTTCACGGGTTGGCAGACTCACGGATCCTCATCTCCATCCATACTCCCATATCATCAGTCCGACCAACTACCACATTATCCTATACTTAGTCATTTCTTCAGTCACAGGTTCTCGGGTTCGCAGTTTCAAGCTTTCATATCCCTCGTTTCGTGATATACATTTTTCACCCAAGAGATCAACGATCTACATTTTGACCATCGAAATCCCCCAACTCCTAAGTATCTCATATCTCCCATATTGAGTCTGATAGACCACATTACAACACTTATCCAATTTTCAACCTTTCACAACGGCGGGTTTGTGGGTTCCCGGGATGGCAGGTTCACAAAATCCCCAAATCCTAATTGCTCTCGTCCATCCCCACCACCTTCGCACTTTTCCCAATATGCATTTAGTATGATTTAATGCTAATAACGCATCAAGTAGGCTCTGTAAATATCGTCATTAAGAAGTGAAGGGATCAACGAGATTTCTTATTAAACCACATTAAATCATGATTTGTAGAAGATTATATTATCTCTCTCAGGCGCTCATTTCAAATATTATCTGGATTAAAAGAACGCTCTCATCAACTTATGGTAGAAACATCTTGAAAACAATTTTGCGGAGATACTTTGAACATTTTTGGATGTGAGGACCAGAACTTTCAATGATCTATAGCGTATTCTTATTGTGCATCCCCATCTGCTCAGAAGGAAGTGATCTGGACATCTAGAATTGCTCGTGCAGGCTGTATCCTTGAGTTTTTCGACTGCAAGGAACTGGTGGGTTGTTGCGCTGATAAATATATACCAAGTTAGTAGATTAATCAACTTCAAGACCATTATCTTCTCTCTATTCCACCTCAAGTGTTCCGTAAAATGTTGAAGCTCCCTGAGCCAATACTTAATTTCAAAGGAGAGGATTGCATGGATTTCCTAAAAAAGAACGATGACGACCTGGACCTCTTCCCTAAGATATTGAAGAATCCCACGGCCATCCCTAAAGATATTACCAGGCTGCAAGTCAACTCGTTCAAAAACCTCTTTCAGGAAATTTCTTAGTTATTCACCAAAGTGAGAGGCCAACAAAATACCGACAGTATCTCCCATATGATTCTTTATATATTATATTTTACTGTCAAGGAGTAGGCCATTTTCGATTGGGAAAGATGATTTTCATTGAAATATTTTCCCAATTGTCAGAGTATAAAAAATATAATAAATTCTTCATGGCTTGTTATTTGGTGTTTGCGATAGCATATTGCTATCAATTTCCTAAATTGTCTATCTACGAGAAGGTGAATTGTGAATTTGACCTAGTGACCTTTTGGTACCAAGAGTTGTGGAGACACAAAGCTTCTTTGCACTTCCATGAAGTTTTCAATGTTTTTTTCTCTGTTTTTAAAGGATTGTTGTTTGTAAAATATACCCCTGGAATATTCGCCCATGAAAGTAAATTCTTGGATAGGACATTGGAGAAAATGGAAAATTATAATGTTATCAGGATTTTCGGTTGTAAGGAAAATCCCTCCTTTCTTCCATATCATATATCTGACATAATTTTTATTACAGAAGTTGCAAGGAAATACAATTTTTGGCTGCACTTTTTTCATGAGAAACGAAAAAAGCAATTCATACCCTTGCCTTGGAAAATTGGGGACTTTGTATTCAAAAATATGAACAAAATCAATGAATTTGCAAACCACTTCCACAATCTAAATCTCAAGTATGTTGAAAGGATAAAAGGGTTTGACCCTAACAAAATTTGTGTGGAACATATGTTATGAGTGGGATTTAGCAATTCATTTATCCATATTTTTCTAGGAGAAGAAGAAGATAATAAATTGGGTGCTCCTACTCACAATGTTGGCGACTTGGAGACAGTACTCAGTACCAATGAATTTTACAAACATAAAGGAAAAGGTCCCAGCAAGAAGAGTGCCCAGTCCCCAATTGTTACTCCTAAGACTACAACATCTCGGAGCAGTGCTACAGTGGCCCACCCATCTAGAAAAGTGATCAACAATAGTTCAAGCGGAGGAGGAAAAAAGAATCCCCCTCCGGGAAAAATTGAAAGCTCTCACAAACTTCCACTGAGGAAAAAGAGGGAAAATGTAGTGCAAGAGGAAGAAGACCAATGCATAAAGAGTGATATCAATAGCTTCTCCCTCAAAGATATGTAACAAACTATATATTTTTTAGAAATTTCAAGAGAGCTACTTTGGGAACAATCTCGACTATGCTTTGTAACCCTGTTTTCATAATATAAAGTATTTGAGGTTGATATATCATTATCTTTATTTGAGCTGCCCATGTGTCCACTCTGTTAAATTTCTCTTATGCATGCAAATCATCTTCTTTTTATTTTATGTGATCAAAAATATTTATCTTAAACTATGATGGATGTGAGGAAATTTTTCTTATTTGTTTTAAATGTGTGAAGTGTATCATTCCTGGTCCTTTCTCGTGAACTGTTTTTAAAAATACAACAAAAACATTTTCCTTTTCTTTTCTCGCAATATTTATGTTTCTTTGAATTACTACGACAGACTTCTGTCAAGTCCCACATTTTGGATATATAGAAATCCCAATAAAATCTAAAGAGGAGTACCACCTCTATAAAAACGTAGGGGGATTTACATCCTCGTGAGGTTGTCGTTTCAGTCCTAACAGATTCAAGCATCAACAGTTGCTAAGTTGAATAGTTTTTGAGGTGTAATTTAATGTGTATAGTACCTTTTATATATAACTTCTATGAAAAAGAATGTGTGTAGAATCAATCAAGTAGGTCGAATCCTTCAAGGAAAGGAAGATTCCAAGAATAAAGGGGCCTTGTCCCTCACCTACCTATAGAGTGTTGTCGGATTACTAACAATTAATCCTTGCAAGAAGAAGTTTGAAAATCAAACGAGATTGACCAAGATATGTTTTCCCTTATTTCCTCCTTGATCGAAGGGAAGAGGTCGAGTTCCAAAGAGTATAAATAGGCCTTTAGCATAGGGAGAAAAAATAAAGTTGGAATTCTGTGTATTGTGTTAATTTTTATTAAGGAAGCTTTTGTTGAAGACTTGGAGCTATGCTCTTGATGTACCACTGATTTTGATGAAATAAATATGTCTTTGTTCTTATCTTATTAGATTTTCCTCAAGGTTTCTTGTGCTTCTTGTGAAGGTCCCAGTCAAGAGGGATCAAAGACCCTATTGTAACTTCTCTTTATTTCATGTTAGTGTTTTGTCAGTTAGTCTTTTATTTCTCTTAAAGAATTAGATAGTCATGCATAATAATTTCTTATTTTTGTTAGGCTGGTGTAACTGTTAGCTTCAGCAGGTCTCCTATAGAAAGGGTTGGAATCATATTGGGATGCTCAAGGGTATATTATCAAGGCTAAAAAACTTAGTAACATCTCATTATATTTTAGTCTAACTTTTTCAATGCTTTGGACGACTTCTACAATATTCTTAGGACTCTTTTGGCATCATATAGGAGTTTCATGTAGGATTGTTACATTTCATGTAGAAACTTCATGTAGGATTGTTTTAGCTCAAGTTTCTTAATTTCCTCATTCATCTTTTCAGGAAATTAGTACTGGACATTAAGATAACACATGGATTGATATTGGATCAAGGGTTAGGCATAATTTGGTTCATGCAATAGTTCATCTTCTTTGATGCAATTTGATTTCATGCAATAGAATTAGTTTCCATGCTTAGTGTGATTTATTTCATGCCAGTAGACTAGATCTATTTTATTGAATATAGATCAATCATTCTTCCAAGTTGATATGATTTTAATCTTGCAAGTATCTTAAAGTATTTTCTACAATTTATATTCCTGCATAGGTTTCATGCATTAGCCCTTTGATCAATCTCAAACCTAGATTGTTATCAGTGCATTTTGCATATACTTTGTGCAACACCTCTTAAGTTTTTATGAACCCGGGGTTGACAATTAAAGTAACAAGTCAAGGAGGAAGTATCATTAATGTTTCTATTCCTAGGCCCACCACTTTTTGGCGCCATTGTCGGGGAGGTGCTAAATATTGCACACTTCTTTTTATTTTATTGTGACCTGGAGGAGTAGGAATGATACATCGGTCATAAGTACAACCTCATTATATAATTTATGTAGTGTAAAATCCCATGTGCTTTCACCTCGAGTGATTATTGATAGTTCTTTGTCACGTTCTTTTAATATTAGTATTATATTAAAATAAAAGAGAAAATAACTTCATTTATTTTACATTTATGAATGACTCGACCTAGATATAAGAGAGGAAAATTTTTACCAAACAACCCCACCCCAAAAACAAGTCAAAGTAATCCATAAATTGGACCTGAAACACTTTAAATTTTCTTGGAAAGGGAAGCTAGAGAATTTGAAAACATTTTAGATGAAGTTCAGTCTCCATCGCCTTGTACCATGGTTGATGAAGAACAGATGGTAGAAGTATTTGAGTTTCTTATACGAGAAACCAATGGAGAAACTAAAATGAAAAGTATTAATCCTTCTGCCTAGCCTCATTTCCATGGTCTTGATTCAGAGGATTCTGACATCTTCTTGTTTTATTTTGTAGTTATATGCAGAACATATGATTATACTATAGATAAGCGAAAACTCGAACTTTTTTCATCTACTATGAAGGATTCATATTTAAGATGGTTCATGATCCTGGAGGGAAACATCATCACAACTTGGGATCAAATGAAGAAAACCTTTAGTGAAAAGTAAAAGGACTATTACAAAGCAAGGGACACAAGAGATGAGATCTTCATAATGACTCAAGGACATGATGAATCTCTAGAATACTTTGAAGATATATTTCATCTAATCTATAAAAGAGATTACAACTACACTCTAGATGAGGATTCACTCAAGCTTGTCTTAGTCAAAGGAGTAAGAGAAGATCTCTTGGAAACACTAAATATCCTATCTAATGAAGATATCTACGAGATGGAATATGATGATAACAAGAAAATCTTTAAGAACCATTCTAGATCCTCAAGGAAGAAAGGTAGAAACGGTAGAGGATTAGTACCTCAATATTCTAACCTTGTAGTCCATATAAAAAATGAATTAGGACGGTTAGTAGAAGATATGAAAACTGATATTTTGCATTCTTTAGTTGTGCAAATGGATACCTTGCATATTAATAAGAAATAGGAGGAAACAAAAAATGCATCAGCTATTTATTTCCCTAAATGCACCAAGAGGCATCCTAGGAATGAATTCCCTTTAGAAATCATAGATGTTTGTGGTATTTGTGAAGAAGATCATGCAACTGATAAATATCCTTCTTTTCTAGGATTAAAAGCTACACTTTGAAGAGTAGAGGAGAATGTGGAATCGATATGCTTCATCGATCAAAGGAGACCTGAAGCACCAAGACCCTTCCAAATAGGTTTGAACTTCAATCCTTCTCAAAATTTTGGTGCATGTAATACACAAATGTATTCTCAAGCTTGGTACAATCCCAACCCATCTCCTTGGACAGTTCCAAATCCATGGCAATACCAAGGGAAACCTATTCCTACTCCATACCAATCATTCCCTAGCATGCCACAGAACCAAAACTCCCAGTGCAATCAACCTACACAAGGATGGTGGCCCCGATATTTTCAACAACCCACATTAATGCCTCATCCTCCTCGATCTAGTAACACTATTCAAAATAGTGCCCCTCCTGGACAACCACAATTACCTACTCAACCTGCCCCAATACAAATAATAAGTAGGTTCAACCTATGTACAATAGTGAAACAACATATTAGACTTACTCCTTGGATGTACAATAAATCAATCTTAGATCAGGAAAGTTATTAGAACAACAACCAAAAATCATAAAAAAATGTAGAACCTAAAAAATAAAACATTCTCCTACCACAACCTCAAGCCCCACCATATCATGAAAAATGAAATGAAAAGAAATCCTATACATCTGAAGAGAATGAAATTTTAGGAGAACTTAAGATTTCGTGTGTGAAGATACCTCTCCTACAGTCCATCAAGGATGTTCCCATTTTTAATAGATTTATTAAATAAGAGTGCATAAGAAGACCAGGGAGAAAACGAAAGGACACCCCTACAATAAATGTTATAGGATAGCTATTTGACCCTTATGCTTGGGAAGATAATTGTACCTAAGTACCTGGATCCAAGAATCCCTTTAGTAAATGTACACATCAACAAAACCTTGATCCAAAACAATCTCATAGATTTAGCAGTTGTAATAAATGTTATGTTGAAAAATACCATGATAATATTGAACCTTCATGGATTCTTGAGAGACACCCCCACTTTCCTCCAAATTGCAGATAGATCCATAGTCAAACTTGAGAGGATGTTGGAAGACATAATGCCCTTATTGATTCTTTAGAATATTCTAGTAAATTTTTGGTCCTCCAAACCAAGTCTAAATTCAATTGGTATCCCCATATCTTGGGGAGGCCTTTCATGGCCACATCAGATATATACATCAGTTGTAGGGTAGGAAACATGACTATAACTAATGGTCAATCCCAAAAATATTGTGTCATGTATCCCCTTGCCTAGTCATTAACAACATAAAACATTCTAGTATGGGTAGAAGAAGAAGAATAATAAGACATGATCCAAACTAATTCCTATCCTAGTTGGCGGGTTCACAAAATCCCCAAATCCTAATTTCTCTCGTCCATCCCCGCCACCTTCGCACTTTTCCCAATATGCATTTAGTATGATTTAATGCTAATAACGCATCAAGAAGGCTCTGTAAATATCGTCATTAAGAAGCAAAGGGCTCAATGAGATTTCTTATTAAACCACATTAAAGCATGATTTGCAGAAGATTATATTATCTCTCTCAAGCGCTCATTTCAAATATTATCTGGATTAAAAGAATGTTCTCGTCGACTTATGGAAGAAACATCTTAACAAAAATTCTGTAGAGATACTTTGAACATTTTTGGATGTGAGGACCAGAACTTTCAGTGATCTATAGCGTATTCTTATTGTGCATCCCCGTCTGCTCAGAAGGAAGTGATCTGGACATCCAGAATTGCTCGTGCAGGCTGTGTCCCTGAGGTTTTTGACTGCAAGGAACTGGTGGGCTGGTGCGCTAAGAAATATATACCAAGTTAGTGGATTATTCAACTTCAAGACCATTCTCCTGTCTATATTTCACCTCAAGTGTTCTGTAAAATGTTGAAGCTCCCCAAGCCAACACTTAATTTCAAAGGAGATGATTGCAGGGATTTCCTGAAAAAACATGATAACAGCCTGGACCTCTTGCCTGAGATATTGGAGAATCCCATGGCCATCCCTGAAGATATTACTGGGCTATAGGTCAACTCGTTCAAAAGCCTCTTTCGGGAAATTGCTTAGTTATTCACCAAAGTGAGAGGCCAACAAAATACCGACAGTATCTCCCATACGATTCTTTATATATTATATTTTACTGTCAAGGAGTAGGCCAATTTCAATTGGGAATGATGATTTTCATTGAAATATTTTCCCAATTGTCAGAGTATAAAAAATATAATAAATTCTTCATGGCTTGTTATTTGGTGTTTGCGATAGCATATTGCTGTCAATTTCCTAAATTGTCTATCTGCAAGAAGGTGAATTGTGAATTTGACCCAATGACTTTTTGCTACCAAGAGTTGTGGATACACAAAGATTCTTTGCAGTCTATGAAGTTTTCAATGTTTTTTTCTCGATTTTTAAAGGATTGTTGTTTGGAAAATATACCCCCGGAATATTTTCCCATGCAAGTAAATTCCTGGATAGGACGTTGGAGCAAATGGAAAATTACAATGTTATCAGGATTTTCGATTGTAAGAAAAATCCCTCCTTTCTTCCATATCATATATCTGACATAATTTTTATTACAGAAGTTGCAAGGAAATACAATTTCTAGATGCACTTTTTTCATGAGAAACAAAAAAAGAAATTCATACCCTTGCCTTGGAAAATTGGGGACTTTGTATAAAGAAATATGAACAAAATCAATGAATTTGCAAACCACTTCCACAATCTGAATCTCAAGTATCTTGAAAGGATAAAAGGGTTTGACCCTAACGAAATTTGTGTGGAACATATGTTATGAGTGGGATTTAGCAATTCATTTATCCATATTTTTCTAGGAGAATAAGAAAATAATAAATTGGGCGCTCCTACTCACAATGTTGGCGACTTGGAGATGGTAGTCAGTACCAATGAATTTTACAAACATAAAGGAAAAGGTCCCAGCAAGAAGAGTGCCCAGTCCCCAATTGTTACTCCTAAGACTACAACATCTCGAAGCAGTGCTACAGTGGCCCACCCATCTGGGAAAAATTGAAAGCTCTCACAAACTTCCACTGAGGAAAAAGAGGAAAAATGTAGTGCAAGAGGAAGAAGACCAACGCATAGAGAGTGATATCAATAGTTTCTCCCTTAAAGATATGGAACTCGAAGAAGACATAGATAAAATATTTCCCAACATTAATCATTCAAGAAGCACGGTCCTCCAGAATCCATCTTTGGAAATCATTGAGAATGAGACCTTCGATGAAGAAGAGTCATTTGTTTTGTAGAGCATTGTTTTTTACAAGGAATACAAAAAAATGATTAATGAGAAAAGTGATGTAAAGAATAAGAAAGGAAAATCTCGTTTAGAGGTTGACCTAAAAGATAT
This sequence comes from Picea sitchensis, assembly GCA_010110895.2. Taxonomy (NCBI): domain Eukaryota; kingdom Viridiplantae; phylum Streptophyta; class Pinopsida; order Pinales; family Pinaceae; genus Picea; species Picea sitchensis. The sequence continues at coordinate 42,582 of SNQJ01S0116541.1, read as the reverse complement.
GTGGCCTTCCCATATTTCTAGAATTCATAGAGAAACCAGAGACGCATTCGATGACTCCATTGGCGGTCTCGAAGCGGAAAATACAAAGTTAAAGGAAAGGATTAAGGAACTAGAAGAGACCTTAATGCCTCTTCCACTTCTTTCCATCCCTTTGGTGATTTTTGGACCCACCATGCCCACTGCTACATTAAAGGGATCCTAAATCTTACTTACATCAGTCAGGAGCTATGTGGAGAATAATATCAAGAAAAGAATGGCATCGATCACAGAGGCTTGGGAAATTTCTAAAAATATGGTTTCCTTTGGCTCGAGGGCGCATTTATTCCATGAGTATTTTCAATCTAACCTAAATAATGAAGAATTTTTTTACCTTGATGTCATGATACCATTTGGAATCAAATTTTTCAATACGATAGAACTAAGGAGAAGAGAGGAGGACCTTCCCTCTCCAATTCGGATTAAATATTTGAACGCATGCTAGAAATAAAAGATAAAAAACTTAAATAACATTGTTCAAACATGCATCCAAGCCATATCAAGGAGGGAAGAACTATTCAAAAGACTCATGGAGGTAGACTTATCCGGAAGCACTAACAAAGTCCAATATCCCAAGTTGATCCTCACTCGGTGTTCCTAACAAAGAAACAGTTTGATGAGCAAGTTGAGATCTTTAAAGGGTTTTTAGTTGAAAAGTTTTATGGTATACTTGAATATAATGAGGAAGACATAGACAATTGGTTAGTGGACTACTCTGTGAAAATTCAGGATATTGAATAAGCATTACATGGAATTTCCCTTGATTTGAGAGACTTGGAGGGAGAGTTGTTTAACATCAAAATCCGGCATGAAATCAACGTGGCACCAATGAAAAATTACATCGAAGAATGGTTCAAGAAAGCTATCGATAAACTGAACAATGAAGGGCAAGAAGCAGTTGATATGGTTCCTATAACCATTGATGAAAACGATAAAAGGACATCATCAAGCAAGTGAATAAGACAAGAGACCATCATAGTAAGTTTATGATGATCATATCCTTCTTTTTCTTTATCAAGTCCTTCATCCAATTATTCCACCTCTTTCACTACAAAGGTTTAACCGAAGACTAATAACTCATATTTTCTTCTTACCAAGTCTTGTTGTTCTTCTACCGCCCACCCTCTTCCTTCTTAAAGCTTATTTCTTGTATTTATTTGATTTATGGTCTGCAAGAGCCCCAATCCCAGTCTTTAAGACAAACACATTTAAAATTTCAAAGAATATGTAACAGAATATATTTTTTTTAGAAATTTCAAGAGAGATACTTTGGGAACAATCTCGACTATGCTTTGTAACCTATTGGTCACTATAATTGCTTATTAGTTAAAACAATCAAGTGTTACATAAATTTTCAACCCAAGGAAGTTTGTTTATTTCAAAGGCAATCACACACTATATATGCTCAATCTCAAAAGAAATCCAAAGTTGTAGTAAAAGTTACACTAATCACACCTTGCTTTAAATAGACTAAAGTTCTACTCTGAATTACAGTAAAAGCAATCTATCTATTGCATAGTTTTAAGATTCAAAAGGAAATAATTATCAGAAGAATCCTGGATTACATTAAGAAATAGTAACCTAGGAAAAAGGAACCTTTCATCATACTACAAAGAAGACTAACTATTCTGTAATAGAGAACAGGACCCTATTCCCCAAAGTAGAAATCTTCAGCACCTGTCCCTGACTATCACACTTTCATAAACTCATTCTACAAACAGAATTACCAATCAAAATGATTAATAATTACCGAAGACTAACTATTCTGTAACAGAGAACAAGACCCTATTCCAGAAAGTAGGAATCTTCAGCACCTCTCTCTGACTATCACACTTTCATAAATGCATTCTGCAAATAGAATTACCAATCAAAATGATTAACAATTACCTAGGAATGAATTGTATGAAAATGATGTAACAATCAGTGGAAGCAGAGTTTCAGCAAAACAGAGTTTTAACAAGGTATAGATAAAAACAATACTAACACTCTACAGATAACTAATGGGTGAATCTTATGAAGAAGGTGGGCCCTCTCCTTCTCACAAGATTCCCCAGAAATGAAAGGAACTAAGAAGAAATGCTCAGAATGATCTTTTATTCATCTGTCAAATGTGACGAAGTACAATCTCCAAAGTGAACAAGCTCCTTCTCTGTAATTCTCTTCTAGCTAAGCCTTCTGTAATCTCCCCTCTAATTTTGATTTCTTCCCTATTTAAAGAGGAGAATCCTCTTAATACAATTAAGCATAAAATTACAT
>SNQJ01S0116541.1:8026-40280 GCA_010110895.2 Picea sitchensis | reverse complement strand
TTTTTTATTTTACTATGACCTGGAGAAGTAGGAATGATACATCGATCACAAGTCCAACCTCATTATATAATTTATGTAGTGAAAAATCCCATGTGCTTTCACCTCGAGTGATTATTGATAGTTCTTTGTCACGTTCTTTTAATCTTAGGATTATATGAAAATAAAAGAGAAAATAACTTCATTTCTTTTACAATTATGAATGACTCAACCTAGAGATAAGAAAGGAAATTTTATACCAAACAACCCCACCATAAAAACAGGCCAAAGTAATCCATAAATTGGACTTGAAACACTTTAAATTTTCTTGGAAAGGGAAGCTAGAGAATTTGAAAACATTTTAGACGAAGTTCAGTCTCCATCACCTTGTACCATGGTTGATGAAGAAGAGTTGGTAGAAGTATTTGAGTTTCATATACGAGAAACCAATGGAGAAACTAAAATGAAAAGTATTAATCCTTTTGCCTTGCCTCATTTCCATGGTCTTGATTCAGAGGATTCTGACATCTTGTTTTATTTTGTAGTTATATGTAGGACATATGATTATACTATAGATAAACAAAATCTCAAACCTTTTCCATCTACTATGAAGGATTCATATTTAAGATGGTTCATGATCCTGGAGGGAAACATCATCACAACTTGGGATCAAATGAAGAAAACCTTTAGTGAAAAGTAAAAGGACTATTGCAAAGCAAGGGACACAAGAGATGAGATCTTCATAATGACTCAAGGACATGATGAATCTCTAGAATACTTTGAAGAGATATTTCATCTAATCTATAAAAGAGTTTACAACTGCACTCTGGATGAGGATTCACTCAAGCTTGTCTTACTCAGAGGAGTAAGAGAAGATCTCTTGGAAACACTAAATATCCTATCTAACGAAGATATATATGAGATGGACTATGATGATAACAAGAAAATATTCAAGAACCATTCCAGATCCTCAAGGAAGAAAGGTAGAAACGGTAGAGGATTGGTACCTCAATCTTCTAACCTTGTAGTCCATATAAAAAATGAATTAGGAGGGTTAATAGAAGATATGAAAGATGATATTTTGCATTCTTTAGTTGTGCAAATGGATACCTTGCATTTTAATAAGAAATAGGATGAAACAAAAAATGCATTAGCTATTTATTTCCCTAAATGCACCAAGAGGCATCCTAGGAATGAATTCCCTTTAGAAATCATAGATGTTTGTGGTATTTGTGAAGAAGATCATGCAATTGATAAATATCCTTCTTTTCTAGGATTAAAAGCTACACTTCGAAGAGTAGAGGAGAATGTGGAATCTATATGCTTCATCGATCAAAGGAGACCTGAAGCACCAAGACCCTTCCAAATAGGTTTGAACTTCAATCCTTCTCAAAATTTTGGTGCATGTAATACACAAATGTATTCTCAAGCTTGGTACAATCCCAACCCATCTCCTTGGATAGTTCCAAATCCATGGAAATACCAAGGGAAACCTATTCCTACTCCATGCCAATCATTCCCTAGCATGCCACAGAACCAAAATTCCCAGTGGAATCAACCTACACAAGGATGGAGGCCCCGAGATTTTCAACAACCCACATTAATGCCTCATCCTCCTCGATCTAGTAACACTATTCAAAATAGTTCTCCTCTTGGACAACCACAATTACCTACTCAACCTGCCCCAATCCAAATAACAAGTAGGTTCAACCTATGTACAATAGTGAAACAACATATTAGACTTACTCCTTGGATGTACAATAAATCAATCTTAGATCAGGAAAATTATTACAACAACAATCAAAAATCATAAAAAAATGTAGAACCTAAAAAATAAAACATTATCCTACCACAACCTCAAGCCCCGCCTTATCATGAAAAATGAAATGAAAAGAAAGCCTAAACATCTGAAGAGAATGAAATTTTAGGAGAACTTAATATTTTGTGTGTGAAGATACCTCTCCTACAATCCATCAAGGATGTTCCCATTTTTAATAGATTTATCAAATAAGAGTGCATCAGAAGACTAGGGAGAAAACGAAAGGACACCCCTACAATAAATGCTATAGGATAGTTATTCGACCCTTATGCTTGGGAAGATAATTGTACCTAAGTACTTGGATCCAGGAATCCCTTTAGTAAATGTACACATCAACAAAACCTTGATCCAAAACAATCTCATATATTTAGGGGTTGTAATAAATGTTATGTTGAAGGATACCATGTTAATATTGAACCTTCATGGATTCTTGAGAGACACCCCCACTTTCTTCCAAATTGCAGATAGATCCATAGTCAAACTTGAGAGGATGTTGGAAGACATAATGCCCTTATTGATTCTTTAGAATATTCTACTAAATTTTTGGTCCTCAAAACCAAGTCTAAATTCAATTGGTATCCCCTTATCTTAGGGAGGCCTTTCATGGCCACATCAGTTGTAGGGTAGGAAACATGACTATAACTAATGGTCAATCCCAAAAATAGCATGTCGTGTATCCCCTTGCCTAGTCATTAAAAACATAAAACCTTCTAGTGTGGGTACAAGAAGAAGAATAATAATACATGATCCAAACTACTTCCTATCCTATCTACACAATTAGCACAGCGTTGGCCAGTAGCAAAATTGATGAGGACACCTTCCTTTTAAATTTTATGAAAAAACAATATCTTGTTGATGTGAGAAATGAAGGGATGAATGATGAAATTAATTATGAAATTTATGCTAATAAGAAAATAGAAATATGGGAAGAACAATTCATAGCTGAAAATAAAAATCCCTCTATTAAGACTATATAAATCAACCATGCAAAAACACTCAAAATCAACACAAAGTTTACTAATCAACAAGAACAAAAATCATTAGATGTGTTGAAAAGAAACATTGCAACATTTGCATGGGATTATAAGGATATGAAAGGAATTTATCCTTCCATATGTACTTATCATATTTACATAAAGGAAGACTACATACCTATTACGCAACCCCAAAGAAGGATGAACCATGCATTGAAGGACATAGTTAAACAAGAATTGCAAAAGTTGTTAGATGTCAAATCCATTCATCCAATTTTAGATAATGAGTGGGTCTCTCCCCTAGTTATTATTCCTAAAAAGAATGGGAAATGGAGGATATGTGTGGATTACCAAGAATTAAAAAAGGCTATAAGAAAGGACCATTTTCCCTTACCCTTCTTTGACCAAGTTCTGGATGTCTTAGCCGGGAAAGAATATTTTTCATTCCTAGATTGATTTAGTGGATACAACCAGATTCATATCATTCCCGAATACCAAGAAAAAAAAACATTTACCTGTCCCTGGGGCACATTTTCTTATAAAGTCCTTCCATTTGGCCTATGTAGTACCCCAGCTACATTCCAAAGAGCAATACTTAGTATCTTTTCAGAACGCATCCATGACAAAGAAGAGATGTATATGGAAGACTTCACCCATTATGTAAACTCATTCGATGAAGCCTTAGACAATATGTACAAGGTTCTCCAAATATGTGAAGAAATGAACCTCTCCCTTAGAAACGACAATTCAAAAGTGATGTTGAATGAAGGGATTGTGTTAGAACACCCTCTATCCTCCAGAGGGATTGAAGTATACAAAAATAAAGTCAATATCATCACACTACTACCTACCCCTCTGAAACCAAAATATATTAGAATTTTTATTGGACATGTAGGTTACTACAGGAGATTCATCAAAGACTTCAGTAAAATAGCTTCTCCTATGTTTTCCCTGCTATTCAAAGATGTAGATTATTTTTGGACTTTAAATTGTCAATAAGCATTTGAAACAATTAAAGAAATACTCTCAACTAATCCTATACTACAGGGTATGAATTGGACTCTTCCCTTTCATATTCATACGGATGCATCATATAAATGTGTAGGAGTAGTCCTGGGAAAAAATAAAGATAAAAGTTCCTATGCAATCCATTTTATAAGAAAAAACTTAGTTGGTGCAGAGCTAAACTACATTGTTACAAAAAGAGAATTTTTTAATAGTAATCCATGCTCTCAAAAAGTTTATACATTATGTTACAGGGTATCAATTTTTTGTACATATTGATCATGCTACCATCAGATATTTGATGAATAAACATGATATAAATGGTAGAATAGTTAGGTAAAAAAAAAAAATTACAACAATTTTACCTAACCATTCTTGATCAACTTGGGAAGAAAAATGTTGTTGCAGATTTCTTATCCAAGTTGAAAATTCCTACTGAAGAAGGCATGATAGATGATAATTTTCTAGATGAACACCTCTTTGAAATAACAACACAAACCCTCTAGTTTGCTGACATAGCCAATTATCTGACAAAAAGGAGGTTTCCTCAACATTTTTCCTACCATGAAAGATGTAAAATCGTCAAGAAAAGCACAACCTATATTTGAGTAGTAGGATATCTATTCAAACTTGGCCAATACCAAGTCCTAAGAAGATGTATGAGAGAGTATGAAGTGTGTGATATCCTATATTTCTTTCATGATTAACCATGTGGAAGACACTTTGCAACAAAGAGAATAGACTACAAGATCTTGGAAGATGGATACTATTGGCTGACCTTACATAGAGATGTTCAACAATATACCCTACATTGTGATGAATTTCAAAGGATGGGGAAGCCTACAAAGAGAAATGAATTTCCCTTGTAGCCCCAGGTATCATTGGAAACATTTGACAAGTGGGGCATGGTCTTCATAAACCCAATTGATCGAAAATTTGGCAACTTTGCAACATTCTAATCCTCCAAGGAATTTATCAAGTTTGATGTTGGTAATGTTGTAATGAGGTCACAATAGAGGTCATTTTGGAAGCATCAAACATCTTGGTTGTGTGAAAGATTCCTTCGAGTCACAATCTTCAATCTAGAATTTCAATATGAAATAGTGGGAAAATAAAAAGTGTCTGAGTTGCCTAGATTAGAGACTTCATAAATTCGTTATAAAGGGAAAAGTTTGTTTTATCTTCATTCATTATGATAAGAAAAATAAAAATGAATATAAAATTATATTCCATGAAGATTTCAGTACCAAACATCACAAGTGTTGGATAAGACTATTTTTAGAAAATTAGATCAATCTATTTCAGATTTGAAGGAAAAATATCAGCATTCAATCCAAGTAGATCCAATTTTCAAGGCACCAGGTTAGCATCCAAGAAGTATAAAAGAGAAGTTGAGGACTGCCTAGGCAAGAGGCTAGGAATGTTTTGGTAAAGTGAAGATTGTGTTTTCTTGGAGGATGAGCATGTGAGGCCATCCTTTTGTAAATTTTTGAACAAGAGAGAATCATTTATTTGATTCATCCTTCAATATAATAGAGCCATGTTTTCCTCCATGTTTTATGTGTTAAGTTTCTTTTTATTCCATGTTTATTATTTCAATGCAGTTTTGATATGTAGCTTGGACCATTTGGTATAACTTCCATTGCCAATGAGTGTATTCTTGATATACTTAAAATATTTCTTCTACGACCTTTTTTCGTGATGAATGCATTCAAATATTGTAATTAAAGTTACATTTTTTAATATTTTGTGTCTGGATTCACTCTTCTAATTCCTAGATTCAAATGTTCATTTCATATGCTAGATTCATGATCTATATTCCCATCTTATTTTCTTCATCTCAGATTGATATACATTTCTCTTTCCCTATGTCATTTTTGAGATTTGTGTTTTCTTATTTTCCTCATTCTATCACCTATCATATTTTGTGTTTTGTTATATGAGACTCCATTCCCAATGGATCATGCCTTATGATATGAAGTTGCATTCTTTATTCCAGTCCATTGTCCTGATTATCCTCAACCTTGTTTATCTTATCCTTTACTTTTAAATATGGAATCCTATGCTTAATTGTTAGAATTACTGCTTAGTGGAAGTGGACAACCAGTTTCTATTTTTCTTTGAGCGAACCTGCTCAAGTCCAGGGGCCAGCTTGGATCTAAATTTGGTTTAAATATGTCTTAGCATGGTTTCTATACAGCTAGGAACCATCTCAAGTTACAACATTCTTTTTTGTGTCATTGTCGGGGATGAAGGTTTGAGAATATTTTCCTTGGGGCTTTATCAAGATCAGATATGGTTCTTGAAGGTCAATGAGAATCGGACACAGGATGTGTGGTTGTTCACCTAGAGAATCCATTGTGATTTCACTAGGGACTCCATTGGGATTCTAATCATAATTTCAAATACTTCACTGGGAAGTGAGCCCTGTTGATGAAGAGATGAAGAACTATTATAGAATAATCAGGTACCAAATGACCATCTTTTTTCAAGATATTTTGGATCTGTCGTTTGGTCCTTTGTTATTCTTTCTTACATATTTGGAAAATGTTTTCTTCTATATTGTTCATGCAGAGAATCATAAGTTCAAAACTTCATTCCATATCTCATAAAAATAAACCCTTACCTCTTCGTATATTACTCAACTAGATGAGCCTTCATTATTTTTGTCCTCTAAAAGTAATGATCAACCTCTTGCATCAATATTTTTTATCAAAAAGTACTAATCCCTATTATTTCATAGAGTGGTCAATCTTGTGAACCAATTGAGGATGATATTAATAAGCCAACTCTTTCAGTCACTAATATACCTTTTTATCAGCCTATATGAATCCATCCATGGGTTTTAAATAGATATAAACCTCTAAAGCTACCATCTGTACTTCATGATTTTCCTCCTAAGTTCTTCAAATATCTTCCTAAATTCAATGGAGAAAGTGACGTTTCAGCATAAAAACACATGGCATCCTTTGAACATTTCACAGATTGCTTAGATATTCAACATGAGGATGTTTTTATGAGAATGTTCACTTTGTCTTTAGAAGGAGAGGTCAAAATATGTTTAGAGACTTAGCAGTGGATTTTATTAGTCCTTGCACTGATTTTTATGATGTTTTCTTATACAAATGGGTTGAGAGGAAATCTCATCATCAATACCTCTCTGAGTTTTATACTATTAGAAGAAGAAATGATGAAATTGTTACAAATTTCAATAGAAGATTTGAAAATACTTATCACGGGTTTTTAGCTGATATTTGGCCTTGTGAAGTCGTTGTCAAAGTGTATTATGCAATGGCACATCATCCTGATTTGGAATTTTATCTCAGAGAAAGGAATTCTTCAAATTTGCAATAGATGTTTATAGATGCTAAGGAAATTGAAAACAACCAATGGGCTTGTGGGAAGCTTCCTCGTCAAACAAAGGATGAGGATGTGAATACAAAGGAGAAGAGAGAAGAAGATGAAAAAAACAAATCAGACATCCATATTTCAGGTTAGCAACATATGAATGATTGGGAAACTATTTTTTTCACAAATTTCTTAATGGATTTTTATGACAAGGATAATGAATTTAATGATTATGAATCTGAACAAAATAATTGTTATGAACATATTCATGAACATTTTCAAGAAGATCAAGGAAATATTTCATTGTCCTTATATTTATAAAACTTGAATATCCATCAGCCCATATATGATAGATATGATTTAGAGTCATAGTTTTATAGTGATTATGAGTAGATTTACAAAGCACCTTCTTCGACATTTTTTTATGTTGAACCATTTTATGATGAATATGAGGATTTTGATGAAAAGACAACATAATTTAAAGGGTTGAGTTTGTCATCATCATTTTCTAAAATTTCTAATAAGCACATATATGATGATGATTCTGAGTTTTATAAAAAATAAGTCAACATATTGTCTCTTGCCTCTTCCTTATTTGATGTACACATGGAAGAATTTTACTTGATCAAGAAAGAAAACACTATGCAACAACAACTTAGTTTTTGGGAACAAAGGGAGGCAGTCCCTCATAGTTTTCAAGATCATGTTTTAGTCTATTTGGAGGTTTTTATCACTTCAAATCCTCCACCATTGTTTCATGATACACTAGTGGAACGAACTTATTTCATCAGCAGAATAGAGATCCTAGAAAATGACTTTAGTTTTTTGAACCAAGATGATAGTCTTATGGATGATCAGGTGGTCATTTTCTATTAGTATGAAGATCCTATAGCAGCCCACTTGACATCATGAGGTTGTGTGAGTTTTTTATCATTCTTTCACTATAAGTATGTATCCAAGATGCATGTGGATTTTCAGTTATCATACTATTTTATATGTTGACTATAAATGGTGAAGGAATAGATTATTCAAGAAGTCAACTTATTTTTTGGTTGCACTGGAAGTATACTTATATTTGGTCAAGATGACTTAGTTGATTAGCATAGGAGTAGTTTGTACATAAATAATCCCCTTTGTTGAACATTTACTCTAGTTTTCCAGTTATTGGTTCAATAGTTAGAGAAGTTTCTTTTCAGTTCAATGTGCAGAGTAGTTTTGATTCCAATTTGTACAAAGTTTGTTTCAATTGAGAATAAGCAGGGGTTATTTTGAATCTGATGTTTCACAGTAGGGTTTTAAGAGAAGGAATAAGCAGGGGTTATTTTGAATCTGATGTTTCACAGCAGGGTTTTAAGAAAAGGAATAAGCAAGTACAGGCTCATTCATTTTCAAAGATGGAAAAAGACAGGTTTTCAAGAAACAGTAAAGGCACATGGTCTATTGTTCTTTGGTGCCTCACGGGGAAACACCATCCCCAGATGAAGGCTATGTTGTAACATAAATTTACATTGCCAATTTTTTGAAAATTTTACTTATCTCTCAAACCCATTTCAAATCCAATTTCACTTTCTTCGTACCTGATTCATTTGTTTCCATTTCAAATACTTTCTCAAGATCATCATTTTTTGCGCTAAATAAAATTTCTCATTTATTTATCAAACCCTTTTAGCTTTGTGAAATACTATCCAATTTCTAGGTTCACTATTCTCCACTTTGAAAGTTTGAGTCAAGGTTATAAAACTTTATTTATTAAATAATGTGGGTCAATTGTAAATAGTCTTAAAGTGTGTGATCTCGTAGTCAACACTTTCCAAATCGATTTATTTACCCAAATGTGCACCTAAAGGTTATATCCTAAAGTCGTGATTCCAAGACCATATTGTCGAACTGCCCAAAAACCCACCCAAGTATCAAAGTCATTCACTATAGGGATACGTGGCTCATATACACAATGTGTTAAGTGAAAAATGAAGGTATTTGTCCGAGCGGGAATAAATACAAACAGATATGATTCAACGGTCCATTAAAAGGAGATCTGATTATTACCATTGATTGTGGTCCCCTAGTGAGTTCGATGTTTAACAAAGAGGGTGGGCGAAAAAATTTCGTGCGTGATTATGTCCCCCCATTATTGTGGTATACTAAACCACAAGGAGAACCCCCACCCCCCCACCACCACGGTTGTGGGTCATTTCTTTGAGGAACAGGTGTATAGTCAGGATTGCAAGGAGGATTCTCTGTCGAATGTTGGAAAATAATACCAGGGAATTCTCTTAAATACTATCATAGTGTAGCAAGAAATGTAAAGGATTGACACCTTTTGTGGAAGCCAATACTAGAGAAGCAAGACAAAACTAGCAAGGATAGGCGACCTCAGACAAAAAGCCACAAAAAGCCATCCCCCTGCTATTCTCATCATCATCACCAGACATCTTCAACCATGCATAAATTTCTCAAATTGTATAGCAGGATCCCCTGTGAAATCAAAGGTAACGTCATTTCAAATTAGTGACTTGATATTCAAACGTCAAATTATTGTTATTTTTAGAAGAACTTGTGGCCATTTAGCAGTGCCAAATCGTGGAGGAAAGCTCTAAGTCATGGAGAATGCAGGGAGGTACATTGTAAAAGTCGAAATACACCACGGAATCGAGCACTAATGGTAAGAATACAAAACAATTGTTGGATCAAAGGCCGAGCTTATTTTTGGTGCAAGGTAGTGTGAAGGTTATTGAGATTCATACCAAATTCAAGTGTCTGTCACTGTTTTCCATTGACTAAAAGTTTGTAATTTATGGTAGCTCAAAAGATGTGAAAGGAAATCCACAGAGTTCTTTTTCTGAGTTGGTCACACTCCTCCTTATTCTCTTTCTTGGTGTCAAATTTGTTCAAGAGAGAGAAATATGCAATAGACCATAATGCAGGAATTAAAGACAGTGATCATGTGGAAGCTATTATTAGTCTTTGTCAAAGTAGAATTATACCAATGAGTTTGCTATTAATTTGACATTAATTTTTATTGACTTAAAAAATTATATGGGAAACCTAATGTTTTACATAAAAAATACAATTTTTTATTTTTTAATCTATAAAATAACTTATTTTTTAAAACTGACATTAGTTGAAAAGTTTGAGGCCTTATTATGGCCTTCACCTAGTTCAAGAATTTACATTAATTACACAATCAATATAACTCATCTTTTAAATAAAATAATTTCTTTATTACTTAATGTGTATTTATCTTTGTTTATTACAGAATGAAAAAGTCAAGGGCTATATTCAATGTCTATTGCGCTATATTCACTAACACGTACCTCCTACCTTCAATGAATGGTGTGGAACTCCAATCAGGGATGATTTTAAGGATGGAAATTTATTTTAAAATGTAGAAACCTTGGTGAATCTTACTAATCCTTCATATTCCAACTATAAAATGTTTGGCGATATTTTTGTAAAAATATTCAAATGTCTAAGGATTTTATATAGTTTGTATAAAATTTTGGCGATTTTTATATAGTTTGTATAAAATTTTACGGCGATTTCTAAAGTAAAATAATTTTATCCTTTGAATTTGGGCAAATCATTTTAGAATAGTGAATCATTTATTTTGGAAAACCTTTTAAAATTAGTCTAATAAGAGAAATTCTAGCCCCCAAAAATCATCCCTGACTCCAATCCTACTAGCTAACCTAAGTAAGAATCATTTATTGAGAAAATAAATGCACACTTAACCACCAAGTACTTTAATAAGAAAATAAAAATAACTAAAATATATAAATTTAATTTTGAGTTGATGTAAATCCTGAAAAGTCTGCTAATATTGCGAGCATTACATCCACATTTCATTAAAATTAACATTATTATCTACATATATATATATATATATATATATATATATATATATATATATATATATATACATAAGTTTACAACTTATGTAAAATTGGTATGAAGCTCCTATTATTTCAATACATACTGAGAAGTAATTGATATCCTATTGACCTTTATATTGCTATAATTTGACTTTTAACATTTTAGTTTTTAGTCTTCTCAATAACTTAGACTTAGGCTTAATTAAATTTTATTTAAAAATATAAATAATTTTATCATTAAAATCTATCATGGTACCTTTTCATCCTATTGGTAGATTTAGTTTGACTTTAAATATTTTCCTAATTAAAATTTCATAGTTAGTTTGTATTTTTTATTTAAAAATATAAATAGTTTTATTTATATGAAATTTGATTGGTGGTAAATTTTCATCTCTTATTGCAGACTATGGAGTTCTGGCCATGGGCGGTGGAGTTCTTGGGAACAACATTGTGGTACTGACGGTCAAGTTTGTAGGCTTGGCAGTGGAGTTCTTCGTAGCAACATCATCATATTATTGGAGGCTTGACAGCAAAGTTCTACCTAACAACATCATCGTATTAAGATGCATTGAATTCACATTAAATCACCCTCACCCTCATGTCTTAGAAAATCTTTCATATCCAACCGTGAAATTGAATGACAGGTTTGGCACAACACGCCTGCATATGCATAACCAGTCACAATCAAAGTCTCAATGTGTATCCATTTTTGTTTTGTAGATTCAGAAAGTCGTAGATTGAAGAATTCAAAGAGCCACGATGTTTATGCTACATAGAGCATAAGAACACATCACCGTAGCAATCATAGTGCTTTTGCATAGATACTAGTTATCTAGATACTAGTAATTGCTCTAGGAAGGTATAAGGTACGTAGAAAGAATATTTGTTGAAAGAAGATGATATCACACTATGAACTGAAATTGAAATGTGTTTTTCTTTTAATGCTAGCCCAAGTCTGAAATTAAGCAAATTATATATATATATATATATATATATATATATATACAATTCTCGGGTCTAAGTAGTTAATTTCTTTTGAAAAACCATTAATATTCTCATTTTCAAACATCCAATTTTCATTTTCAAATTTCGATCTTACCTGGCAAGGACTACGTTGCCTTGTTGATATTTACAACACGTCTCATCAGAGGACCGACTGCGGATACTCTCCAAAGGTCGTCATTGATAATTTGGAAAATTTGCAACATTCAAAATCCTCAAAGGAGTTTATCAAGTTTGATGTTGGTAATGTTGTAATGCAGTCACATTAGAGGTCATTTTGGAAGCATTAAAAATCTCGGCTACATGAAAGATTCCTTCAAGTCATATTCTTCATTGTACAAGTTCAATATGAAATAGTGGGAAAATAAAAATTATTCGAGTTTTCCGGATTAGAGACTTCATAAATTCATTATAAAGGGAAAAGTTTGTTTTATCTTCATTCTCGATGATAAGAAAAATAAAAATGAATAGAACATTCTATTCCATGAAGATTCCAATCCCAGAAATGACAGGTGTCGGTGAAGACTATTTCTAGAAAATTAGATCAATTTGTTTCAAATTTGAAGGAAAAATATCAACATTCAATCCAAGCAGATCCATTTTTCAAGGCATCAGGTTAACATCCAAGAATGATAAAAGAGCAGTTGAGGACTACCTAGGGAGGAGGTTAGGAAGTGAAGATTGTGTTTTCTTGGAGGATGAGCTTGTGATCCCATCCTTTTGTAAATTTTTGAATAGGAGAGAATCATTCATTGGATTCATCCCTCAATATAAGAGAGACATGTTTTCCTCCATGTTTTATGTGTTAAGTTTCTTGTATTTCCATATGTATTCTTTCAATGTAATTTTGATATGTGCCTTGGACAATTTGGTATATTTTCTACTGTCAATGAGTGTATTCCTGATATATTTAAAATATTTATGCTACGACCTTTTTCCATGATGAATATATTCAAATACTATAATTATTGTTGCATTTTTTAATATCTTCTTCCTGGATTCATTCTTCTAATGCCCAAATTCAAATGTTCATTTCATATTTTGGATTCGTGATCTCTATGCCCATCTTATTTTCTTCATCTCGAATTGATAGAGATTGCTCTTACCCTCTGTCATTTTTTAGATTTATGTTTTCTTATTTTCCTCACTCTATCACCTATCATATTTTGTGTTGTTTTATGTGAGACTCCATTCCCAATGGATCATTCCTTATGATTGGAAAGTTACATTCTTTATTTGATTCCATTGTCTTGATTATCCTCAACCTTGTTTATCTTATCCTTTACTTTTAAATCTGGCATTCTATGCTTAATTGTTAGAACTACTACTTAGTGATAGTGGATAGCTAGTTTTTATTTGTCTTTGAGGGATCCCCCTCAGGTCCAAGGGCCATCTTGGATCTAAAGTTGGTTTAAAGGTGTCTTGGAATGGTTTCTAGAAATCCAAGAACCATCTCAAGTTACAACATTATGCAACAACACCACACATGTCACAGAAAATAAACACCCTATCATCCACAAGAAAATGAGTAGGCTGAAGTCACCAACCGAGAATTGGAAAATATCCTCATCAAAATAGTGAGCATGAACAAGAAGAACCGGTCAAAGAAACTCATAGAAGAAATATGGGCATACAATATCACATGGAAGGATACCAAAGGGCTTACACCTTTTGAGTTAGTTTATGGTAAGAAACTCATGCTCCCTATTGAGTTTGAATACTACACTTTGAAAACAACATTTGAATTGGATATGGATATACCATAAACACATCAAGAATATTGAATCAACTAAATTCCTTAGTTGAGTACAGGATGTAAGAACTCTTCAACATTGAAGTAGTGCAGCTACAAAGGAAAGATTGGTGTGACAAAAAAATAAATCATGACAAGTTCAGAAGGGGACTAGGCCCTCTTATTTGATTCAAGATTCAAGTACTCCAAGGGAAAGTTTGTGACCAGGTGGCTAGGTGTTGGCACCCAAATTTTTGGGTTCCATTTTATGCATGCACACAAACGAAGTTGTGCACGCTTATTCCATAGTTTTGCATGCACCTGAGGAGATGTGTGAGGAATGAAATAGAGTGCACATCGAATCATTTTTTTTCAGTTGTGCACCAAGCTTAAAGGATACCAAATGCATGTTGGTTCAAGTTTTTGCATGTGCATCAGAAAACAAGAAGATGTCTGCCAGAATCAAGAAATAAATTATTGGGAAATCTTCCCAAATGATTACTACCAGTAGCATCAAAGATGTGACATGGACAGAGAACAAGCTATCTAGGAAGTTAAGATTGTCCGTGATGTAGGAAGCCCATGTGGAGTGTTTGAATATTGTCCTTGATGCAGGAAGTTTATGTGAAGCATTGGAATATTTTCCTTGATGCAGGAAGTCTATGTGGAGCGTTGGAAGATACCATAAGCATGCGAGGAAGTTTTATTAGACAAACGAGTGGAGCAGAGTAGAAAGAGACAGCCCTCCCTAGGAGAGAAAGATAAAAAAATGGAAGCTCTACCATCATAAATAGAGCTAGCTAGTTATAGAGTTTATCAGTTGGCCTAGCTATCAGTATCAATCTCACTCGGATCCTGTTGTGTTGTTGTAATGCTTTGAATATAGTTCTGAGTCTATTCTATGTATGAGTTTTGAGCAAAGGCTCATTGTGTAGGATTTTGTAATTCTGAGGTTTATATATCAAATATACGAAGTTTGATCATTGTCATATGTGTATGTCCAACTCAATGTATATCTTTGATATGATGGAATTATTCCAACAATAAATATATGACAGTTCTAATACATTTTGTGTCTATTATGTATGAGTTGAATATGTGTGTGTATTTTTTTAATTCTTAGTCCTCATATTTTACCATACATCAATTACATGGATGCCAATTGCAGTGACTTTTCGTGTGTTTAAGCCGTCATCCCTGTAACAAGACCCTATGGTTTCTATGATTCTCTCTGCATCTCTGGTGAGACCTTCCTCGGCCTTGGCCAAGGATTGATATGATCGTTCTTGGGAGTTTTTGTTGGACAAATATGGACGAACCATGGGTCTAAAAATCCCCAGCGTTAAGAAGGACAGGACACATGCAAGCATGGACCAAAAGTGCCCAACAAATGGCTCTATTTTCAGGACCTGAAGTCTTGTTATGATCGTTGAAGAAAAATAAAATTGAGTTGGCATCCTTCTAAGGAGAAGATTCAAGACTGTATAGAAGTGAAACATGACGAGTTTTCCCTGTGAGAAACGAAAAGATTGAGGTGAACGGAAATCAATGGAAAGGAAGATATCTTTACTCGGATATGCATGAGCTCTTCTTCATGGAATTTCCTTGTTTGTTAAATGAATGGTTGAAAAGGCAAGCTTCTATCAATTTAGTTGTGTTTCCAATGGAGCTAATAGTTTGGGATCAAGCCAATCTTGATAGCTTGCAAGTATTGGATAACAAGTGGACTTGGGCTATTGACTTTTGGTTCACTCGAGTGAAGGAAGGATACATTACTAAGTTTTTTGTAGAATATAGTGATTCTTTCACCGAGGATGAAAGGAAGTTTTAAGAAGGTCCAAGGAAGCAGATGCTAGAAGAAATTTCACTTTGTATCAAGATGATTTTCATGGAGAGAAGAATGAAGTGCATGGAGCCCAATAAAATGACCGAGTAAACCCCCTAGTGTTGGGGGGGATTTGGAAAAGGTGAGGGAAAAAGAGCTAGAATATGGATCCATTGAGGAGGATCTAAGAAGTTGTTGAGATGAGGTGAGGTATTGAATGGACTCGGAAGAGAATAAGAGAAGAATATCCAAAAGGTATGAAGGAAGGGTTGAGATAAAAAGAAGAGAGGAAGAAAAATGTGGAAAAGGATTAGCTACATGCGCATGACGAGGGGTCGGGTCTGAGATGAAGAGGAAAGAAACTGAACCAAGTTGTAGTACGAGAGAAGATGATGTGCTAGAGTGGAGCACATATAAGGATAGGCCCACGAATAGGTGTGGCATAGAGGAGATGGTGTCCAGTAGGGATACCAATAGTGATACTAGTATGGACCTAGGTGACGAAGTCTGTCCCCTTTGGTTATTGTAGAGTGTCCCAACCATAGAAGAAGATGAAGTGAAAAGAAGTAGTGCRCTGATAAGGAGAGAGGATGGCACGCAGGGTAGCATTGTGTTGATTGGAGAGAGTGATTATGCAGAAGGTGGTAGTGCTCATATCCGACCGRGGGATGAAGCGTGAAGTGGAAGTGCATAKATCAGCCTAGGAGAAGGAGCGCACATTTGTGGTGCATAGTCAGGATAGGAAGGTAGGGCACATAATGTTGATGCACCAAAAGAAAAGGAATATGGAGGCTCCCCTAGTGGTGGGGGAGATGAATTGGCAGTAGTGGATGGTCTTGCATGGCTACAAGTAGACATCTCTCTAGGTCACCTCACAAGAAGTTTCAGAAGAACATGGCCTTACCCCCTCTTAGTACCACCACCCTTGCACATTTTTAATCAAGAATAAAACATAACAGATAGTGAAGAGATTGGAGTCAAAGAAAGAAAAAAAGAAGAGACAAGTGATGAAACAAGTGAAGAAGAAGGTGAAATAAACAATACTTTACCCCAAGTGATAGTGGTGTGGAAAGATCCAGCCAATAGCAGTCAGAGAATAGGAACTAGCTCTAGTTAGAAGATGTTGAATCCAGATAGTGCACTGAGGTTTCTCATGTTCCACGGAATGGGTAAGGATGATGTAGAGAAACACTAGTTCACTTATAAAGAAATCTGGTGTGTAAAGAGAGTTACATATGATACAACTAAGATCATGAAAATAGAGACTTCTTTCAATGATAGAGCTCTAATGTAGTACATGAAATACAAGGCTATTGTGTCAGTGGAATAGGAAAGGTCCATGGATGAGATTAAGCAGGATATGATTAGGGAGTTTCAGAAGCCTAAGTAATGTCAGGAAATGCATAACACTTCCACACTAATCCTAGCAAAAGAGAAGAAGAATTTGATCAATAAAGAAAATGACACAAGCAATCACAAAGTACACTAAGATTTTACCCTAGAAACCCTTAACTGAGAAAACCAACATTCCTTTGAGCATTCTTCTCTATTGTTGTCTTATTCATTCAAAATAAAAGGTTACATGTCTAACCTTGGTCCACACCTAAGACAAAATCGACATCATACCCTCTTTCATAGGCAAGAACAACCCTATAGACAATTCGACTCACATATGCATGACCACCAACCTACACTTACACATGCACTAACCTGCAAAAGTGAATTCTATGATCACCAACAACAATAACCTTTATGGACTTACAACATGCCTCTTTATAGGCTTTACAATAAGAAAAATCTTAAATATTGGCACCCAAACACAGTTACATATCCATGCATACCATTGGCTACAAATCCTACAAATCTTGGGATTTTGTTACAGTCGACCCCAAGTCAAGTTTACCAGTTGGCCTTCATTCTATCTCTAGTCAATCATCTCACGCCCGCACTTCGACCTCTTGTTGGTTGACTTGTCGTTGATATATTCAACTTTGACTTTACCCGATCGACTTCATCGACATTTGAATTGTTTTCAATCTACCTCGAATTCGACATGTTGTCAATCCATCTCGACTTCGACCATTAGTCGATTCACCTCGACTAGAATTTCAGTGCAAAGAATATAAAAACCTAACATTCTCCCACTTGTTGTCTTCTTTGATGAAATAGGAGATTTTTTAATTTTCTCTCACAAACCTAGGGCAACAATTCCCATTGCCTCTCTGCACCAAGAGAACTTCATAGCACTCACAGACTTGGTCAACGAGTTTTCTATGTTTTCCTATGTGTCTACTTTCTCCAGTATCACCTTGTTACTTTCCACCATATCTCTTACGAAATGGTATTGTACATCAATGTGCTTAGTATTTGAATGATAACTATGGTTCTTTTCCAAAAATATTATGCTTTGACTGTCACAACTTACCTTCATAGCTCTCTTCTCAAACCTGATTCCTGAACACAACCTTTGAATCCATAGTGCTTCGTTGCTTCCATGAGTGACTGCCATGTATTCATCTTTTGTAATCGACAAGGATACGACCACCTGTCGCTTACTCATCTAGGATATTGCTCCACCGAACATATTGAAGACATATCCGTTGGTCGACCTCCGTCGACCCAGATCTCCATCCCAAGCGACATCGACAAAGCTATGTACATCTAATTTACCATTGTCACCTCTAGGTATTCCTTGGTATCATATAACATAGTCCTTTGTGCCACAAAAATACCTAAACACTCTCTTGAAATTTGTCCATTTCTCCTTTCCAGGTGTCGACATGTACCTTCTCAACACTCCCACTACATGGGAAATGTCTGGTTGAGTGCATACCATTGCATATATTAGACTAGCAGCAACACTTCCATAGGGAACATGTGTCGTGTCCTCTATATCTTCCTATGTCTTTGAACATTGTTCAATAGTAAGCCTTGCTCCCACTGAAATTGGCACCTTCACTGGTTTTCAATCCTACATGTTGAATCATTTCAAAACTGTTTCAATATACTTTGTCTGATTCAACCAGAGCTTTCTAGCGGCTCGATCTCTCTTAATCTCCATTCCCAGAATGAAGTTAGTTGCACCGATATCCTTCATCTCAAACTTGGAGGATAGTTGCTTATTCACCTCCTTTATTTCATCCATGTTGTTTCCAATCAACAACATGTCACTGACATACAAAGATACATATATGAAATGCCCACCTTATTCCTTGGAATATATGCAGTGATCAACTTTGCTTCTCACAAATCCCAAACTAAGGATGTATGTGTCAAACTTCTGGTACAACATCCTTAGTGGTTTCTTTAGACCATAAAGAGATCTTTTGAGTTTGCACACCAAATCTTGCTTTCCCTTTACCACAAATATTTTAGGTTATTTCATGTAGATTTCTTCTTTGAGGTCCCCATGTAGGAACATTGTCTTCACATCCATCTATTCTATCTCCATATTGAATGGTGTAGCCAGAGACATTAGTACTCTAAGTGAAGTTAATTTTTCAACAGAGGAAAATATCTCACTGAAGTCGACTCCCTCAAATTGGGAATATCCTTTCGCTACCAATCGATCTTTGAATTTCTCAACTTGTGAATATCCTTTCGCTACCAGTAGAGCTTTGAACTTATCGACTTATCCTGCGGCATTCATATTCTTCTTGAATACCCACTTTCCATCGATGGGATTCCTTCCACTAGGTAACTTGACTAAATCCCATGTCTCATTCTTGTACAATGATTCCATCTCTTCGACCATGGCATCTTTCCAGAGGGCCCTCTGTTGAGTCGACTGCCTCACCGACCGACTTGGGATTATCATCGATGGAATTTAACAAAAATGTGGAATGGAATTTGGGAAGACTGTACCTTTCAACTAGTTTTCTTATTCTTCTGACCTCCTTACCATCTAATTCAGTTTCTCCACCTATTCTTTAGATTCATTCGACTCATCTGAATCATCTTCTTCATTCYTCAGTTCAAAATGCATCGTATCAGGATTATTTTCAGTCTGAACAACTTCCTCGAGCCAAGATTTACCTCTGAATTCTCTAAATACCACATCTCGATCGTACATTGTTCTCCTTGATGCAGGATCCCAGAGMTTATATCCTTTCATCCCTTCTTTGTGTTCAATGAAAATGCATTTTACTTCCATCTTGTCCATCTTGCTCCTCTTTTCCTTAGGAACATGCACAAATGCATCACAACCAAACACTTTGAGATGTGCCACTGAAGTATTCTTACCCAACCATACCTCATTTTGAATCGCGTCGACTAGCACCGACGAAGGAGACATATTCACCAGATATCTTGCAGTCTCGACTACCTCTGCCCAGAATTTTGGTGCGATCCCAGCACCACTAAGCATGATCCTTGACTTATCCATCAACGTTCTATTCATTCTCTTAGAAAATCCATTTTCTTGTGGGGTATATGGTGTGGTATTTTGGCGTGCTATGCCACATCCCTTACAGAACTGATCAAATTCCTTTTCACATAATTCACCACCATTATCATTCCTCAACACTTTAATCCTTTTCTCTGTATGGTTTTCCACAAGAGCTTTAAACTCCTTAAATATCTTGAAAACCTCTTATTTCTTCCTCAGGAAATATATTCATGACTTCCAAGGAAAACCATCTATGAAGGAGACATAATATAGGGATCCACCAAGTGAAGGAATTGTAATCAGGACAAACACATCAATATGCATCGGTTCTAGAATCCCATTTTCCCTTGTCGCTTCAGATGGGAACATCACCTGACTTTTTTTCCCATATATGCAATGTTCACAAAATTCAACTTCTAACCCACATTCAAGAAAACCTTCGACCATACCTTTTCTTTTCATATCTCAAAGTCTTTTTTCTCCAATGTGTCCCATCCTCTCATGCCATAACCTGGTTGAGTCGAGTTCATCATGTCTTGTCCACTCGATTTGAACCGAATTGGCTTGATTCGAGTCGCATTGTGTCGACATCAAGTCAAGTCAATTTGCAGTCGATTCGGTTTCATAAGAAATGATGTTGTTGCATCCAGTCGAGTCAACATTCCCTAATAGCTTGTATGGGGTACCAATCCGAACTCCTTTCATTAAGACCATCGCACCTCTAACCATATTACATGAATCCTTTTGAAACAGAGTATGCACACCTGCATCACTCATCTTGCTAATAGATATCAGGTTTCTTACCAAATCCAAAATGTGTAGCACACTTGGAAGGGTTATTTTCCTCCCATTATTTAGTGTCAGTCAGACTCTTCCCCGTCCGAAAATTCTAGTTGTTGAGTCATCCCCAAAGAACACATCACCCCCATCATATTGTTCATATTCATAGAACCACTATTTATGTGGTGTCATATGATAGGATGCTCTTGATTCGATCAACCAAACATCTTGATCCAACTATGTCTTGGTAGATGCCAGGTACACATCACCTCCCCTCTTTAAGGTCATCTTTCTCTTCGTCAACTGCTTCTCATCGGATCTAGCACTAACTTATATTTCCTTCGACTTATAGTCCTTTTTATAATACCCATATTTACCACATTTCCAGCATATTCGCGTCAATTGAACCAGGGATTTACATCTACCCTTTGACTTGAAATTTCTACCGAATAATCTACCTTTATCTTTTTCTATCGATCAACCTCTCACTACTAGACCATCTTTGGTTGATCCTTCCATGTCCTTTCTTCTCATTTCTTCCAACAGTAGAGAAGAAAACACATCTTATAGTGCTAGTGTGGTTGTATTTCTCCCAATAGCTATGACTAAGATATCCCAGGAGTCTGTAAAAGAACATAATAGGATTATACATTTCTCATCATCAGTGATCTTTATACCCATAGAATATATCTAGCTTAAAACGGTGTTAAACGCATTTAAATTCTCAATCACCAAAATTCCATCACTCATCCTCGAAAGATACTGTTTCTTTATTAGAAACAACTTATTTACCAAATATTTCGACTGGTATAGGATTCCCATCTTGTACCACAATTTCTTGGCCAAATCTTCACCCGAGACATTCAACAACACTGAATATGCAAGACAAAGTCGTATCGTACTTCTTTCTTTTCTTTCGAGTTTCTCCCATTATTCTGTCGACATGCATGTAGGTTGGGTACCTAGACAGACTGTTGTCCATTGTTCCCTATCCACAATAATATATTCCATTTTAAGCTTCCAAAGCTCAAAATTTTTTCCATTGAATATTTCTATCTCTATTCTGGAACTACTCACCATTTTTATCGTGATCTTTAAAAAAAATTATGACTTACGACTGTTATTGTACCTAGGGTTTAGTTATTAGATTCAAGATTTCCAAATCAAGATCTGATATACTCGCCAAATCATTACACCACTCTGAAAACTCACTTATCAGGGAAAACCTAATCTTTGATACCACATTTCAAGAAATGCAGAACACTTCCACACTAATCCTAGCAGAAGAGAAGAAGAATTTAATCAAGAAAGCAAATGACATAAGCAATCACACAGTACACCGAGATTTTACCCTGAAAATCCTTAACCGAGAAAACCAACATTCCTTTGAGCATTTTTCTCTTTTGTTGTCTTATTCATTCAGAATAAAAGGTTACATGTCTAACCTTGGTTCACACCTAAGACACAATTGACATCATACCCTCTTGCATATGCAAGAACAACCCTATAGCCAATTCGAATTACATATGCATGACCAACAACCTACAATTACACATGCATTAACCTGCAAAAGTGCATTCTATGATCACCTACAATAGAAGCCTTTATGACCTGACAACACACTTCTTTATAGGCTTTACAATAGGAAAACCCTAAATATTGTCACCTAGAAACAGTTACAGATCCATGCATGCCATTGGCTACAAATCCTGCAAATCCAGGGATTATGTTACAGTCGACCCCAAGTTGGGTTTACCAATCGGACTTCATTCAATCTCTAGTCAGTCATCTCATGCCCCCACTTAGACCTCTTGTTGGTTGACCTATCGTCATATATTCTACTTCAACTTTACCTAGTCAACTTCCTCGAGCTTCGAATTGTTGTCGATCTACATCAACTTCGACCTCTTGTTGGTTGACCTATCGTCAATATATTCTACTTCGACTTTACCTAGTCAACTTCCTCGAGCTTCGAATTGTTGTCGATCTACCTTGACTTTGACCTGCTATCGATCCACCTCAAATTAGACCATCAGTTGATTCACCTTGACTAGACTTTCACTGCAAAGAATATAACAATACCACAAGTAAGAATCCAAAAGCATTAATGAAATCAAGGAGATCAAACGAAAGGAAGGAGAATCCATCTGGGACTATGACCAATGATTTAAAATTTTGTTTGATAGGCTAACATTTCAAATCTAGGACGTGCAACATGGAAAATGGTTCATTGTAGAGTTACTCCCTCGTATCTGAGTCCCCCTCACACAGGAAAGTGTGACGACTCAAGAAGATGCAGTCGATATTGTGATGTTCTTGGAAGCTACACCTAGAGGCGTAGAGACATTGGTCGGTTTGGCACAGGTGTAGTCGCAATTGGACAACCTAATGATACAACTCAATATATGGCCAAGACTAAATTCATTCATGAGCATGTGTAGTGTACTACATGTCATTCTGAGGGACATCGTCGAGACGAGTGATTGGTCTTTCCAAATTATGTGGCGACAAGTGCGCCAAGTCGATTTCCATCTGGACAGTCTGAATGGTGTGAAATATGTAGGCAATGGGGCCAAGTGCCACCCCACTATCCCACATTGTAGAAATACTAGACGCGGAATCACACTCCATTCTGTGAGTTCTTTAAATCCATCATCCATGATGTCAATAGCTATCGAGCCCTTTATTTGATGCAATATAACACCTGTGATGCATTTATGGTACAAGAGGAGAAAAAAGGTGGTGATCACAGTGGCGCAGACAGAGGAAGATACCAAGGATGACGTCAAGGTAGATATGGGCACATGCATGACTGTGGATATGGAAGAGGAGGAGGTAGACCCCCAACCTATTTTAATTGCGATGAGATTGGTCATGTCTCATGATTCTGCACCAAGTCGTGCATGCTCTGTGCATATTTTTATAGTCTTGAACATGTAACTAAGGATTGTCCCAACTTACTGAAGAAGTGGAAGGATAAGAAGACCAATTGTAACCTGGTGCAATCGAAGATGCAAAAAAACAAGAAGAAGAACGAGGAGATGACATCTGGGTAGTAACTCGTTGAGGAGTGCAGAGAGGGGGAAAAAATGAGCATGGTAAAGGCTCGGGTTGAAAACCAGACAAAAAGATCAGAAAGGCACCCTAGCCCCCTCCAAATTTTGATGCTTCTCAGTAGAAGCAGTTTCTTCGCGATGCGTAGTGAACACTTGAAGAAGAGAGAGCTCATCAGGAGATGCAATGTGTGACTCGTAAGTCTCTTGAAGAGGCATGGATTCGAGAGAAAGTGTAGAGGGTGACATAGACGTTACTAGAAGAAGCATGGATCTCGAAGAGGTGTAGTGAGCAGCACAGAGGTCATTGGACAAAGCTCACATGTGTGAGGAATTATAGTGTGTGATGAAAATTTCTTTGGAAAAGGCTCGTGTGCGCAAAAAAATACAACGCTTGACCCAAATATTGATAGAGGAAGTACGCAGACATACTACATTGCAACAAGCTGAGAAAGAAGCATACGAAGAACAACATCGGGAGGAGTTGCAATGCACGGTGTGTATAATCCTTTTGTGACTTAGGTCGCATGGAAGAATTCAAAGATCAAGTCAATACCTTCTTACACTATTGTTTTCAATTTCTTAAATATATAGAAGATGCAATTAAGTTGACCCAGATGTTATCTACTTACATGAAAGAACAAGGAGAGGAGACCACCATATTTGCTCTGTTTCCATAAAGGAATGTCTTCCAGGTCAGCAAGCAAAAGTGCACTGGCTGAGAATTCAAAATGACAATAGAGCTTGGTGGGTATGACATGGAGGGAGTCATGTTGGATCTAGGATCCGACGTGAACATATTTCCCAGGAAAACGTGGGAAGTGATGGGTAAGCTTAAGTTGGTTTGGTCTCCCATCCAACTCCGATTGGCCAATCAATATAAGATCAACCCCATAGGTCGACTAGAGAAATTAGAAGTGAACATCTAAGTAGTGAATACAAATGTTGAATTTGAAGTCATCGAGATCATGGATGAGTCCGATCCATATCTTGAATTACTTAAGGGACTTAGCATTTAAGGGCTCTAATCATGCATGCAGAAAATGACCATTTAAAGGCCTCTACTTTTTCCTCTTCTCCCAACACAAAACCCCACATTCATGCAATACAAAGGTGCAAACAAGATTAGGTAACTCTACCTTAAATCCTTCGTTTGATGTCGATACCTTCGCTTTCACTTGCCCCTTGACTGCAAGCCTCCTCCCAAAGATGACCTGCATTCACACATGGACAAACAGAGAGCTGCAAACATGCATTTCATGTACTAATTGTTGGGTTAGATATGACAATATCATGAAATAAATACACAATTTGAACACATGATATGGTGGGCCAAAAAAAGTATTCCTTTTTATATTAATCTTCACAAGAGTAAACTTACAATATGTGGCCAGCGCTGCTCCTCAAACATGGTCCAGCGCTCCTCTTCACAATGCACCAACTACTCAACCTCACAATACAATTGCGGGAAATTGGGGCAAAGGGGGGATAAATTCGGGCAGAGTTTCTATGCTCTTCTTTTTCCTTCTTTCAAATGGGACCTCTACCCCTTCTTTTATAGGTATTTATCCAGTTGAATGACTGGCCATAGGAAGTCAAACAGTTTTAGCAATATCTCAAAACTTTGTTTCCCATCTGCAACTTCCCATTTTTCGTGCTTTTGTCAATATACGCGAGTTGTAGAAGGCCTGCATGCATATTGATGTGTGAATACGCGGGCTATAGAAGGCCAGGGCGCATGTGGCTAAAAAAAAAGGGCTTTTTAGAAGAGATTGGCTCAAGAAATTGGAAAATAGTAGGGCCTGAGGCCAGGTATGCAGGTTGGGTGCAAATTAGGCTTATAACAGATGCCCCCTAAACTGTGAGGTCAGAAGAGCATATGATGGCCGAAATACTTTACCAATATTTATCAACGTGCCAAGTGAGTGAGCCGAGGGACTAGTATTCGGGAGTTGCCATCTGCAAAATAACATTTTGTCTCTTTGAGGTAGGCATACCCATGCTCGGGATAAAAAAAACTAAAATCATGGCTGCCAATCAAATACACTGCAGATGCATGTCATATAACTATATAAAGTGTAGCCGCGAGCAATACACAGCGGATCTACATCTCAAAATCAAAATATATACATGTATAGTATCCATCTTCAAGAAGCTAAGTGTCATCTGATGGTTGGAGATGATGCTTTCAGAGCTCGAGCAACAAATTCAAGATCTTCAAAAAATCAGGTAAGAGTGTAATGTGAGTGTACAACTTCATTACCCAGAGGTCTTCAACATCTCATGGTGAATAGACAAGAGGATCTCGGTGATCAGGAAGAGAACTTCATTTATTTTGAACAAGTATTTTGATTGGTGTTTCAGGATGGTCGGGCATGAGGACAAGAGACAAACTACAGAAA
Organism: Picea sitchensis; assembly: GCA_010110895.2. Lineage (NCBI taxonomy): Eukaryota > Viridiplantae > Streptophyta > Pinopsida > Pinales > Pinaceae > Picea > Picea sitchensis. The sequence goes on along the minus strand of SNQJ01S0116541.1, from coordinate 14,105 downwards.
GGTCGACACGAGCTTGGTAAAAAATTCCCTTCGACAGTAGCACGACAAATGATGAGACTCAGGCAGCATGATATTGACATAAGTTGATGATGCAGGAAGCAATGCCAACCCTCCATATGTTCGAAGGAATAACCAAGAAACATAAATATTGCGAGAAAATAAAAGGAAAATGTTTTTGTTTTATTTTAAAAAAAAGTTCATGAGAAAGGACCAGGAATGACACACTTCACACATTTAAAAAAAATAAGATATTTTTTCTCAGATCCATCATAGTTTAAGATAAATATTTTTGATCACATAAAATAAAAACAAGATGATCTGCATGCATAAGATAAATTTAACAGAGTGGACACATGGGAAACTCAAATAAAGATAATGATATATCAACCTCAAATACTTTATATTATGAAAACAGGGTTACAAAGCATAGTCGAGATTGTTCCCAAAGTATCTCTCTTGAAATTTCTAAAAAATATATAGTATGTTACATATTCTTTGAAATTTTAAATGTGTTTGTCTTAAAGACTGGGATTGGGGCTCTTGCAGACCATAAATCAAATAAATACAAGAAATAATCTTTAAGACGGAAGAGGGTGGGCGGTAGAAGAACAAAAAGACCTGGTAAGAAGAAAATATGAGTTATTAGTCTTCAGTTAAACCTTTGTAGTGAAAGAGGTGGAATAATTGGATGAAGGACTTGATAAACAAAAAGAAGGATATGATCATCATAAACTTATTATGATGGTCTCTTGTCTTCTTCACTTGCTTGGTGATGTCCTTTTATCGTTTTCATCAACGGTTATAGGAACTATATCAACTGCTTCTTTCCCTTCATTGGTCAGTTTATCGATATATTTTTTGAACCATTCTTCGATGTAATTTTTCATTGGTGCCACGTTGATTTCATGCCATATTTTGATGTTAAACAACTCGCCCTCCAAGTCTCTCAAATCAAGGGAAATTCCATGTAATGCTTATTCAATATCCTGACTTTTCACAGAGTAGTCCACTAACCAATTGTCTATGTCTTCCTCATTATATTCAAATATACCATAAAAATTTTCAACTAAAAACCCTTTAAAGATCTCAACTTTCTCATCAAATTGTTGCTTTGTTAGGAACACCGAGTGAGGATCAACTTGGGATATTGGTCTTTGTTAGTGATTCCAGATAAGTCTACCTCCATGAGTCTTTTGAATAGTTCTTCCCTCCTTGATATGGCTTGGATGCATGTTTGAAAAATGTTATTTAAGTTTTTTATCTTTTATTTCTAGCATGCGTTCAGCTATTTAATCCAAATTGGAGAGGGAAGGTCCTCCTCTCTTCTCCTTAGTTCTGTCGTATTGAAAAATTTGACTCCAAATGGTATCATGACATCAAGGTAAAAAAATTCTTCATTATTTAGGTTAGATTGAAAATACTCATGGAATAAATGCGCCCTCGAGCCAAAGGAAGCCATATTTTTAGAAATTTCCTAAGCCTTTGTGATCAATGCCATTCTTTTCTTCATATTATTCTCCACATAGCTCCTGACTGATGTAAGTAAGATTTAGGATCCCTTTAATGTAGCAGCGGACATGGTGGGTCCAAAAATCGCCAAAGGGATGGAAAGAAGTGGAAGAGGCATTAAGGTCTCTTCTAGTTCCTTAATCCTTTCCTTTAACTTTGTATTTTCCGCTTCGAGACCACCAATGGAGTCATTGAATGCATCTCTGGTTTCTCTATGAATTCTAGAAATATGGGAAGGCCACATATCTTTTAGGTCAACCTCTAAACGAGATTTTCCTTTCTTATTCTTTACATCACTTTTCTCATTAATCATTTTTTTGTATTCCTTGTAAAAAACAATGCTCTACAAAACAAATGACTCTTCTTCATCGAAGGTCTCATTCTCAATGATTTCCAAAGATGGATTCTGGAGGACCGTGCTTCTTGAATGATTAATGTTGGGAAATATTTTATCTATGTCTTCTTCCAGTTCCATATCTTTGAGGGAGAATCTATTGATATCACTCTCTATGCGTTGGTCTTCTTCCTCTTGCACTACATTTTTCCTCTTTTTCCTCAGTGGAAGTTTGTGAGAGATTTCAATTTTTCCTGAAGGGGGCTTCTTTTCTCCTCCTCCACCTAAACTATTGTTGATCACTTTTCTAGATGGGTGGGCCACTGTAGCACTGCTCCGAGATGTTGTAGTCTTAGGAGTAACAATTGGGGACTAGGCACTCTTCTCGCTAGGACCTTTTCCTTTATGTTTGTAAAATTCATTGGTACTGAGTACCGTCTCCAAGTCACCAACATTGTGAGTAGGAGCGCCCAATTTATTATCTTCTTATTCTCCTAGAAAAATATGGATAAATGAATTGATAAATCCCACTCATAACATATGTTCCACACAAATTTCGTTAGGGTCAAACCCTTTTATCCTTTCAACATACTTGAGATTCAGATTGTGGAAGTGGTTTGCAAATTCATCGATTTTGTTCATATTTCTGAATACAAAGTCCCCAATTTTTTTTCGTTTCTCATGAAAAAAGTGCAGCCAGAAATTGTATTTCCTTGCAACTTCTGTAATAAAAATTATGTCAGATATATGATATGGAAGAAAGGAGGGATTTTCCTTACAACCGAAAATCCTGATAACATTGTAATTTTCCATTTGCTCCAATGTCCTATCCAGGAATTTACTTGCATGGGCGAATATTCCGGGGGTATATTTTCCAAACAACAATCCTTTAAAAACCGAGAAAAAAACATTGAAAACTTCATAGAAGTGCAAAGAAGCTTTGTGTATCCACAACTCTTGGTACCAAAAGGTCATTGGGTCAAATTCACATTTCACCTTCTTGCAGATAGACAATTTAGGAAATTGACAACAATATGCTATCGCAAACACCAAATAATAAGCCATGAAGAATTTATTATATATTTTAGACTCGGACAATTGGGAAAAAATTTCAATGAAAATCATCTTTCCCAATCGAAATTGGCCTACTCCTTGACAGTAAAATATAATATATAAAGAATCGTATGGGAGATACTGTTGGTATTTTGTTGGCCTCTCACTTTGGTGAATAACTAAGCAATTTCCCGAAAGAGGTTTTTGAATGAGTTGACCTGCAGCCTGGTAATATCTTCAGGGATGGCCATGGGATTCTCCAATATCTCAGGCAAGAGGTCCAGGATGTTATCGTGTGGAGAATAATATCAAGAAAAGAATGGCATCGATCACAGAAGTGTGTCATTCCTGGTCATTCCTGGTCCTTTCTCATGAACTTTTTTTTAAAATAAAACAAAAACATTTTCCTTTTATTTTCTCGCAATATTTATGTTTCTTTGAATTACTACTAGGACAAGGTCACCTTCATAAAAAATCCGACGGCAAACGAACCGATCATACTGGCACTTAACTTTTTGTTTGTGAGCCTCATTGGCTAAGGCTTTGTCTCGACGCTGCTCATTGAGTTGTTCGAGATGTAAGGACCGCTCTTCAAGCGGTGAAGTTTCTGGGAATAACTGTACTGCCAATTTTAAAGAGGGGATCTAACATTCTATGGGTAAAACTACTTCCAGCCCGTAAACGAGTTGAAAAGGTGAGAATTCCATTGCAGTCTTAACAGACGTTCGGTAGGCCCATAGCGCAGAGTACAACATCAAATGCCAATTTGATTTGGTCGAATTGATCGTTTGCTGTAAAATAGTCTTGAGGGACTTATTCACAGATTCCACCTGACCATTTGCTTGAGGGTAGTAAGGTGACGAATGTTCTTGCCTCAACCCAAGCTTTGATGTTAACTCAATCATAATTTTATTCTGGAAGTGACTGCCATGGCCAGTGACAATCTCTCTCGGGACATCGAACCTTGCTATAATCCCACTTTGTAAAGTAGTCTACTGCTATGGTGATATAGTGGTGCCCCCTTGCTAAAGGGGGGTTGTATGTAGTGTAATAAATCCCCCACTTGGTGAAATGACCATCGGTAATGACGGGAAACATAGGAGCAGTGTGTGCCCTCATCTTCTGAGAGAAGATTTGACACGGGTGACACTTCTTGAACGATTTAACACAATCTTCGATTAATGTCGGCTAGAAGTAACTGACGCATAAGATCTTTTAGGTTGTTGCCAACCCAGACATATGGCTACCACGTGCTCCAGTGTGGCAATCATTAAGGATGATTTATTCTTCTTCATGAGTGAGACATCGGTGAAGGATGGAATCTATGCCTCGACGATACAAAGTGTGTTCGAGTATAAGATACTTATTGGCATGATGGCGTATATGGCGACGCTCATCACGAGAAGCAGAGGTGGGGAACTTCAAAGTCTGGAGATAGACAAGAATATCTCCATACCAGGGGTCCAAAGACGTGATAAAAAACATGTCTCCTTTAATAGGAGACTCTTCGGGCATAACATCACCTGACTCGACCTAAAGTTCTGACATGAGTTCCGCAAATACCAATGATTTTTTGGATTTTTCCGAAACAAAATCTAAGTCAAATTCTTGGAGGACAACTATCCATCTACTGATATTTCTACCAATTACTCATCGTGTCAACACATATTGAAATGGATTCACAACAGAAATGACGGTGGTCTTGTGAAACAAGATATAATGACGGAACCGTTGGACAACATGAACTGCTGCTAACGCAAGTTTTTCAACGTGGGAATAATTAAGTTCCAGTCCAACCAGGCCTCGGCTCGGATAATAGATCACGTACTCGGAAAGCACATCATCCTCCTAAACCAAGACCATACTGATGGTCGACTCTGCGACATCCAAGTACAATAAGAAGTCTTTATTATAATTGGGTGGTCGAAGAAGAGGTGTGGACGTGAGGGTGTGTTTCAAAGCATCACATTAGCATTCAGAAGCTTCGTCCCAATGAAAAGGGACGTCCTTCTTGAGTAAACGCATACAGTCCTTTGTGATCTCGGCATAGTCTGCGATGAAACGCTGTAAATAGTTCACTTTTCCCTGCAAACTCTGAAGTTGAAGGATCATGTGCGGGGGATGCAATTGAACTATTTCCTTAACCTTGAGAGGATTGACCATGATCCCCATTGTCAAAACTATGAAACCTAGCAGACTACCTAACGTAACATAGAAACTGCACTTGTTTGGATTCAAGTGAATCCGATAGTAACGACATCACTCAAAGATGAGTCTAAGGTGCGTAGGATGATCAGCTCTCTTACGAGATCATGATGCTAAGTCATCAAGGTAAGCCTCAACTATATGTTTGAGATCGTGGAAAGAGAAAGACATGACCGCTGAAAGGTAGCTCCAGCATTTTTCAAACCAAAAGGCATTTTCCAATAAGCAAATGTACCCCATGGACAAATGAAATCGGTTTTGTGTTGGTCTTCGGGTTTGATCTGTATCTAATTGTAGCCCAAAAAAACATCCATGAAATAAAAGGCCTCACATCCTGCACATTCATCGACTATCCGGTCAATAAATGGTGTGGGGAAATTATCCTTTGGGCAAGCCTTGTTCAAATCATGGAAGTCCATACAAACGTGAATCGTACCCTGTTTCTTATCGACTGGAACGGGGTTTGACACCCATTGAGTCAAGTGAATGGGGTAGATAAAACCTACCTTAAGCAGTTTCTCTACTTCAGCTTTGATATCTATTTCTTTCCCAGGATTGACTGGACGAAGCTTCTGCCAGACCGGCTTAGCGTTAGGATAAGTCATGATTTCAAGTTCAACAATTCTTGGATTGATGCCTGGAATTTCCTCATAAGACCAACCAAAAACATCACGAAATTATTTAAATAAATCTGCGTAGATTTGAATCTCTTCGAGGGAGTAATCGACTCCGACGAGGACATTCTCCGTGACGCTAGGGATTTTGGAGATATCAATAGGTATCGTTTCAGCGATGGTTGCCATATTACCCTTGGCATAAACTGCATGCGTAGCCAAGGGATTGATAAGACAAGACCTATCTCCAATCATAGTCAAAGTGAATTCTCCTACTTCAATTCTTCTTAACTCTGAGAGGAAGTAAGATTTGTGATGGAGATCATCCCAAGGTTTATCTGGACTAGTCATTGCCTCTATGATT
>SNQJ01S0116540.1:21977-48564 GCA_010110895.2 Picea sitchensis | reverse complement strand
CATGGGTGTTGTATTTGCATGTGCATTTTCCTTCATGTCCAAATACCTTCATCAATCTTGTAGTCCAAAACCCATGACTAGGGTTGACATCAATGACAACAACCAATATTCCAACAAAACATATATATAACAATTGAGTGATAATGAAATGTTGAAAGGGGATGTGTAACTGCACCCGAGGTGCCAAAAAGGGGTCGCCAGGGCTCTGGGATGAAATGTGAATATGAGAGTACCATTGTGAAGGTGAGTGAATCTAGATCCCATGGGTGTGAATAATGTGAGACACTGAGCTCGAATGCTTCCAAATAGATGCAAGGAAGTTGGGACAAAGGGTGTATATAATGGAATGGGGCCCGCATAACAACCTCATTTGTACTTGATGCTGTGGAGGTATGATATTTGTCTGCATGGATGTTTTTGAGCTATGGGACAATAGACGAGGTCAAATTCGAGTAGTGAGAGACCTAGGTAAGCTGTCAAAACCTCCTGCATAGTGTAGGCATGTTATTGGTAAGGTAGGGGGACGTACAGAGGGATGTATGACTATTTGTTGGAGTGGGGAGGTGGGTTCATGCAGGTCATTGTATAATCCCTGCGCATGTATGCACATGTTTAATTAATAAAACCACGCATAGTGCACGGCTGTATCAATGACATCCGCGTAGATGTACATGGTGTTCGGGGTGGTAGCTGCGTGGAGGGTGGGTTGGACATGTGTGTGGCTATTTGAGTGACAATTGCACACATATGCATGGTTTTACTAGTGACAACTATGCATAAGCACGACTGTCAGAAATATAATCACGCTCAAGAAAATTGGAAAATTGCGTGATTGTTCCAATAACAATTGTGCATGTGTGCATGACTGTAGGTGAAATAGTCACTCATGAGTGCACGAATGTTAGTGAAATAGTCACATAGATGTGCACGACTTCTGTAATGTGGTCCAGTGCACTCCTACTAGAATGTCACACAACTGAGGGAGGGCATGGTAGTGGTGTGCATAATGGCTGTATTTAGAACAAATCGTGCAAGCATGCTTGGTTATCAAACTAGGAGGTTTGGAGGAGGAAGGTTCCAGTGTGGCCGGTAGTGCTACTGGCATGGGTAGTAGTGGTGTACTTGTGGGTTTTGGAATGATATTCTATAACTTTGGTAAAGTGGGGCAGAGATTAGTAGGGTGTCCAACGATGTATCACAGGGTGCATGGAGGTAATATGAGGGGTGGGGAAGGGAATGAGGGTTCCTTCTTTTTACGTGTCCATTGTTGGTTGCTGGAGATGCCCCTTGTTCTAGAGGTAGGTTGTCCTGTAGTGGTAATATTACCTCCAACTATGAGACCAGTTTGGTGAGCCACTGAGCGCAGTAATGGGGCCGTATATTGTGGTGGAAGGGATAAACTCGATACCATAGCTGGGGGTTCTAGATACCATATAGGGATGGAAATGACCATGTTAAGTAAAGTGAGGGTGGAGACAACTTGGTATGTTGTTACTCTAGGGGGGGTAAAAGAAGGGAATTTAGGTGATGGTCTGTGGGACTGTCTGCAAAACATGGATTTGACCCATGGGTGGTGAGTTCTCTGTTTTTCCTTCATGAGGAGTCTGTATGGAGAGTTCATCAGGAAGTATCGGGGTGGGAAGGGTAATGGAGTTTGGTGATTTCTCCATGGACCGGGGGTCAGGTATATCAAATCCATCGGCTGTTATGGTGCACACATTGGTGGTAGTGGGGGGTGGGAAGCCTTGGTATGTACCAATCAAAGATGGATCCTAAAATATCCATGGTACGACATCTAGCATGGGGACTAAGTCAATGCTAGAGAGGATCAATGGCAGGATGTTATCAATGTGTCTTGATTGGATGGGTTCATGGTGGGTCAATTGATTGATGGTGACAATTTTCCCATTGTGGGGGAATAACATGGTACGAAATACTGAGGAAGCTACATCCTACATGGCATACATGTAGCTTCATCCAAGTAGGATATTATAATCCAATTAGGCGTTGATGACTTCTATGTCGATGAGAATTGTTNCCCCCCAAATTGTCCGGAATGTTTTTATACAATCCTTCCAATTGGGATGGGTGAACATCATACGCTCGAAGCATGATGGTGGAGGGGATCAAATCAGGTGAAACAATTTTCTACCAAACAGATTTGGACATGATGCATGTGGATTCTCCTTTGTCTATGATGCAACGATGGACTGTGATATTCCAGATTTTGACAGGAATATGGAATGCGACTAACGATGGAAGTCATGGGTCCTCTCTATCTAAGTCAAATGGGATTAGATGGGTGTCTGCTGGATCTACTAACCCCAATTGTGAAAGTAATACCTTTCATTGGGAAGGGCATGTTTGAAGTACTTCCATAACTGAGATGGAAACATGTGATTTAGCGAGGTCATCAATAGGAATGTAGTTGTGGGTAGCCCTAGCATAAGGATTATGCACATTCATGCACAAGGGTGCATAAGGCATGCAATCGATGGCTTCATTGTTAGGAAGAAGGGTTATCAACGATTGTCTAGTTGGTGGTTCGGGAGCATCTGAAGTGGTGGGTAATGCATCAAGGGATGTACCATATTGGTGTCTGCGAGTTTGTAAGAGGATATATTTAGAATTGAGGATGATACTACGGTTGATGGTGTTACCTGTATGGGGTTGTTTAGGTGGAGGGAAATGCCCTTGTGGGTTTGGGCATTGAACCCCCTCTGGTTGACTATTAATGAATCCTTGATGTCGTATGGGGTTTTGTAATATCACTGGTGGTGGTGGTATATAAGTGGTATTTCCTTGAGGTGGGCCTTGAGGTTTGGGAGCTCGTTAAGTATTCATGACATCCACCATACCATAGTTACAAAAATAGGTTGAGTAAAAAACTAGGAACCATGGATTAAGCTAGAATAAATGCTTAACCCAAGTTGATAGTTTGATTGGATTGAATTAGTTTAGTTTGAAATGGGCCAGACCTAGCCAAGTCCATTAAAAAAATGATAAAACCTGAGTTGACCCAATGAATTCTAGAATAAATCAACTCAATCTAACACGTCAACTCATGGGAATTTTTTGTAAAAGACCAATAAGGACATTTCACATAAATGATTGATTTATACTCATTTTATCTTGAAATATTCCACAAATGAAAAGGATTTTATAGCTCATGGTTGAAATATTGAGGAGAAATCAAAGTGGAAAGAAAATGATCCCCCATACTTGCCTCTTGGTGTTATGTAAATTAGGCCTTATATTTAGGAAGCATGGTGGTGAGAAGTCAAGAACCTACCATTGGTTTATTTAATTAGTGATCTCCTTATGAATTATGTTCATGACAAACAATCCAAAAAGAAGACTGAAATCATAGGTTTTCCTAGACAATAGTCAGAAAACTCTGATGATGACCTAAATGTAAAGGAAACAATAGGTTTTGAGGAAATTAATGATGAAGAAGGAGATCCTAAGGATTTTGGTCCTTTTATTTTCATTGGAATTCTAGGGTACCGAAACTCATTTCTAGATACATGCTTATATATTGATCACATCCCAACATTTCAAGGTCAAAATATTACATCTTCATATGAGCATGTGAAAATGTTTTAGTCACTAATTGAAGACATGAAGGATGACCATGAATCCAGTTGTGTAGATATTTGAAAGATAAGTATTGATGTGGTATACTATCCTAGCAAAAGGTGACATAAAGGGTTGGTCTGAATTAGAAAACTATTTCAAGTCTAGGTGGATTAATTAGACAATTGACAACTTAAAAGAAGTAATTGAATGCCCCAAATCATGTGATGAACATTCCTTTGAAATGTCAATATTATAGAATTCATTGAAAATATTGATATTCATGAAAAAGAATCCCAAGGAAAAAACCGACAAAATTAATGGTCAATCAAAAACCCTTGTATCATGCTAGAGACTAGAAAAATAAAATAAATTAGTGCTATATTGTTGTTGTGGATCAAGCTAAAGGTAAAGTAAATCTGGTGTGTTCTTTTAAAATTTAAAATGGTTTAGTATGGTTTCATTTCTTCTTCATTTGATGCACAATGATAAGTGACATTGTTATGATGTGAAATAATTCTATAAAATTATTGATATCACTTTTTCCATTTCCATTTACATATTCTTTGTCCTTCATATTATTGATCAGGATACAAAACAAATTGTATGAAATCAAGAATATCAAAATTTGACACCATTGTTCCCACTGAACAACAAATTGAAAAAATGGAATTTATGTCAGATTTATATTATCAAGCCTTTACGTCATGTGCCTATATGATATATGGATTTCCATGACCATTAGGGGATTTACATGACCATTAGGGGATTTACATAGGAAGATATGATGAATGTTTTCAAACATTGGACAATCCTCTAGAGATCATAGAATTGAAAAAGGAGGTGATTCACATGTACAAAACAAAACATGTGTAATTAAAGTTAGAGAATGAGTAGCACATTGATGTAATTTTTTCACAAGAATCTAAATAAGAGAAGATCCCTATCACTACACCCAACATGTTCAAGAAATGGGATTTTAAGTATGGTATGATCTTGTCAATTTGATGGTGATAGCTTGCTTCCTTCCCTTTCCATTAAATTACATGTTTTACAACAAGGTCATCATACAAGATGATATGGCAATAATTGTGATAACATTAATGGAATCCTATGGTGTCCCATTATTTTTTTATGGAAGAAGGACAATAAATTTGAAGGAATCAAAAGAGGAAGTATGCCTAGATGTGTCACATTATTTGGTTCACCCAGAAACTAACTTGGATATTCATTAAGCACAATTGGGAGAACATGACTAGTTTCAAGAATCTTGTTTTCCAAAAATTCATCACGAAAGGGATACTCATTGCTTAATTAGTTGAAACCACTATTCTTCATGGACAAAGGAGGAAATAGGGTTAGTTTCAATCACAACCTTTGTGTGATTCACATGCAAATCAACATTGCCAAAATGAAATTATAGAGCATTGCACAAATCCAATTCGAACCTATAATACAAATGGGTTGAAAGTGAATTTGGAGGTTACATCTAATGATTGGTTTTAAATGTGATGGGGTTTCACTTGTGAAAGGTTATAAATCAATGACAACGCTGATTGGAGAACTAGTCAATGGTTTGTTCAAGCATATAAGTGGGATCACGATAATTTTCCTCACATCTAAACTAATTGATTCTAGTCTCATATTCTCTCCCCTTGTCAAGAGTGGAAAAGACATCAAAGTCATCCTTTACAGGTCCTTCGCTAGCTGAAAGTTTACCTAGGTCATTTCCTTCTAAGAGCCTTCAAGAATGAGTTTTGAAAGGTATTCTTTGCTTAAGGAGACACACTTATTGAGATAATATATGGGGCCTTCCATTGATTAACCACTCCTGTAAATTTTCATCTATTCTCACACCTTTCATGTCTAAGACTACGAAATTTTATCCAATGGACTTCCCCGTATCTTTATTATATATTAGATTAGTGTTTATTTTCATGGTGATTATTTGATGTTAATTTTATAGCTATTAATACATTTGTTGGTGTTTTTTCTTGTTCATCACAACATAATATCAATCTTGAAATGATATGAAGCCATACGAGTCTCATATAGCCCAATGAAGACAAAGACATGTGTCAAGGTGTTCCCAATAAAATTTTGTTTTTGTTTTAATTTGAAAGACATCTTAGGGATATAGGTGATTATAATTGTATATCAATTAAGTTTTACCAACAAATTAGAAAAGGAAATTGAAGAAACTCACTATGGTTAATTATTCAACAATTCCTTTAGTGATATATAAGAATCCATAATGCTAGAAATGTAAATGGAAGAAGGAGGATAATTCACTTGGAACTTGTTGTTGTAGATGATGACTCTCTTTGCACTGAAGTATAGAGTTGTGATAGTCCTCTAATAGTGATCCATGTCAAACATGACTTCCACACTAGATATAACCAATAAACACTAGATATGCAATAATGAAATATGCATAAAAAATAGACCTAGAACCCTCACGGGGGATGACTCCCCCCTTACCATAGTTATGTTGGAACCTCCATTAAGGTGTTAGGGTTGAAACATACAAGGAATTAGTGGATGATTTGAGTGGAAAATATTTTTGATTATGGTGGTGACCATGATGGCGAGGATGACGATGATGACACTGATCATGACAATGATGATGATGGCCATATGATGATGATCATGATGACAATGGAAATGTCGATGATCATGATGAAAATGCCAATGATGATGATAAATATGATGATGATGATGATGATGATGAATATGAAAATCACAATGAAAAAATGATGATGACCACGACGATGAGTATTCCAACGATGACGATGACAATGATGATGTTGTTGTTGATGATGATGATGATGACGACGGGAATGATGATGATGAACATGACGATGATGAATATGCCAATGAAGATGATTATGATGAATATGAGGAGGACGACGATGAAGACGATGATGATGACGATGATGACGATGATCAAGATGATGACAATGACGATGTCAATGATGGTGATGATTATGATGATGACGATGATGATGATGACTATGACGACAATGAAAATGACAATGACGACAATGAAGATGATGATGATGACGTCGACAACAATGATGATGATCATATGGATTAGATGACGATGTTGATGATGATGATGACGACGACGATGATGATGATGATGATGGTGATGATGATGATGATGATGATAAAGGTGATGAAGACGATGACGACGAAGATTATGATGGTGATTATGATGATTATGATGCTGATGTTGCTGATGATGATGATTATGATGATGATGACGACGACGACGACGACGACAACGATGATGATGATGAAAATGGCGATGACAATGATGAGAATGATGATGATGATGATGATGATGATGTTGCTGATGATGATAACTATGATGATGACAATGATGATGACAATGACGATGACCATAATCATGACAATGATGATGATGAAAATTACGATGAGCATGATGATGACCATGACCAAGATGATGGTGATGAAGACTATGAAAATATATACTGATCACATAACTCCAACATTTCATCATTTTTGCAATATCATTGATCATATAATTCCTCATCCAAGTATACATCTGAATAATCTCGTTTAGAATCAACATTGAAAGCATTTCCCATATCAAGATCATCATCATCAAAGTCATTTTCGATAATATCATCGTCAATATGATCGTCAAGAACATTGTCATCTACATTTGGCTCAACTTCTTTGACTGAAAGTACATCTACCTCATTCTCCTCTGCATCTTCTTCTTCTTCAATATCATATTCTTTTGGTACATTATGCTTTATAGGACTTCCTCTTGGATCATATCTAACAACGTATGACCAACCTGCTTTACCTAGAACCTTTGAATAAAATACTTGCTCACATTGGCTTGGAAGAGAATACATTTATGTACCTGGCTCAAATGTCCTTTTATTAACCATGGTCAATCCATTGGCATGCTCATTAATAGTTCTTTCATGATCATGTTCATTCATCCGTAATATGTACCATTCTAACTAAAAAATAACTAACTTGAAGGAATTAAAGTCACAATGATTATATCATTCAAATACCCATAATATCTATTTTCATATATTGTTGGATGCTTGTCACTTCTAGAGGAAACATTAGTGACCTGAAAAACTACAATTATCCTAGAACCAAAGGTTTTCTTCTTATCATCCAACCTTTTGATGAGAAATTTATGACCATTGTACCAAATAACCTTGTGGTGTTTCAATTGCAATATGCCCCACATGTAAAAAATGCATATTTGTCATTGAATAAGCATGATATTTAGACTTAGTAAAACTTTATAAAAGAAACAACAATATAATGGAAAATAATTGAAACATGATGTAGGTGAATAATATGCTTGCTTGTTTATATTTTAAACCATATGTTAAATCAATTTCCCTCTGAGTAAGATTGGTATCTTGATTAAGATGAGATTATTTTATCAAAGTAGCCACTCCTTCCCATGATAACCTACCATTACATTGTATATTACATTGATCTATCCATACTTTCATCCAATCAATATTGTTTGTGATGTATAAATGTATTGCATCCCACTCTTGACCAATTATAGGAAAAAATAATAAAAATTATTAATTAGAGTAAATATTAAATAATAATTGATCATGAAAGCTAAATAAAACTCAAATAAGTACAATATAGAAATAAATCATTATTAATGCAAAGTATTATACATCTCTACCATATAATTACCTTTCGCTTTCCTCATTCTACCTTTCCCGATCAAGACCTCACCTTCAAATTTATTGATGTAATTGAGATCCCAAATCTGAGGTACCTTCATGATTTTTGTTGCTAATTTAGGAAGATATTGACTAATATACACCAAGGATTGATATACCATATAGCCCTCCACCATATATACCTCAGGATGTGCTCTCTGTCTAACAAAGGAATTAAATGACTTCAAGTTCCTCTCCACCTTCCACATTGACCTTGCATGTACAGGTACACACATTTCAATCTCCTCAACTTGGTGTATGAGGTAGTGTTATTGGGCATTAAAAAATGTTGGAGGAAGATACTTTTTTATTTCACACATTAGTTGAGGAATTTATCTCCTACAATATTTTATATATTATTTATGGGTTTCTTTAGATGAAAACCACCTACACATGATATAACAAATTTCAGATCATAGGTTTCAACAACAATGTCATATATACATTGAAAGTATAAAAACATATGTAGACAAGTTGAGCAACAATGATTTTGCATATAAATCATTAATACATACCTCATGTATTTTCCAAGATCATATATAACTTTTTTTACATTGTTGTCAAAGCTGTTAGATAGAGATAGAGGTAGAAAATACTGTAACAACAAAGGGATCATTACTTTTTAGGAAAAGAAAACCATATTATAATACTAAAACGTCATATATTAATTACCAATATAGAAATCTACGTCCAAAATAATTACCTTAATGAAGGTATGTTAGTCATGAGTTTTGACCCTACCAAATTCACCTTTCTTCGTTAAGATATTCTTTATGTTTGAAGAAAATACCGTGGGAAATTTATTTTTATGAATGACCTCTTTTACAACATTATTTTCCTACTCTATAAATAACCATGGAAGACTATTTCAGTGTACTCCATTGCTATTTCAATAAATCACATTTTGTAGTGCATGATTGGCTTCCTGAATGTTAGTATAAGTTTTGACAAGTTTTTCTTTGTCACTTCCTCCATCTAAAATTCTCCACACATTTTTTGTTACATTCTTGCCGATATGCATTGTATCAAACAACTGAGCTATTTGTAGGTGCTCATAGTAGGGAAACCTATTGAATTGTACAAGGTATATTTTCATTCCTCGTGGAAGCCCATTAATGCCTTGATGACATTTATGAAAATTAATCAATGATATTACAACAATAATTGTTAGATACAATAAACAAAGTTTGATATAAATTAAAATAGTAAAACATTAATATATATGCATACATATAGACTAAATGCTTACCTTGACAGTTTAATCCATTATTTTCCATAATATATAATATGATCATTCAGACATGCATCAATATCATCATACTCCATTCCAATATATTTCATAATGGAACACATCTCTCGGTATGTGCGAGGTAAATTATTTGACGACGGTAAGAAAAATTCACCTAAAAATATACAATATAAAAACAAAATAGTTAATGCAAATAATAGTAATAAAAAATTATTGCATCCTTAATTTACAAATTAATTGACACTCCAAATAGAGAAAATAAAAATGACCTTTAAGTATATGTGACGAGTTATATTACGTACCTTAGGATATGTTTTAGACAAGTGTTTGAAAAACCATTCAATACCTTCAAGTTCATCAACAGTAACATTATATAGCGGAGAGAATATTTGTTCTTAGGCCTTCATAAATGGGTTGTTCTACCTTCTCAGCGGTACATCATAAATATCATCATTGTTTTCCTCATCGATAGGAGCAAATATATCCTGGATCAATCTATTTGTCCATCATTTTGGCTCAACTATATTATTATTATTGTCATCTTCTTCCATAAGATTGACGTGATCTTCGATATTCAAACCATCTTCCACATATTGTACAATAATATTTCTACTACTGCTAGATGTTGATAGGTGACAAGCACCTAGGAGGATTTATCTTTAAAATTACAAACAATCAATATCATTAGTGTATATAAAAAACTTAAAAAATTAAAAAATACAATCAATACAAGACATATATAATGAATAACTTACCATGGGATGATATTCATACCCCCCTTCAATGTGACCATACTTCCTACAATGTTTTTCAATTGTTTTTTCCTTACAACTCTTCTTATTTTCAAACTCCATTCACTTAACAGAGGAAATAACATTTCTACATAAATGCTTGATAGAAATCGTCCCATGCAACCCTTAACCTAGCAATTTTTTCCTTTCACTCTCTTTGGCATACATAATCCCGATCTACCCTTTTTATTCACAAAAAAAAAAAAAAAAACAATATAAATACATTAATATATAGATTATATATTCTAATTATGGTACAAATATCATTTTTCATGATATATTTATTAGATGTTTAACACTAATCAACAATCAAAACCATATATTGTTTCCACATAAGTTCCAAATCTTCACTATAAGAAAGTAATAAAATCAAACAATAAAATAGAACTACACCAAGACAAATTGTATAATAATTAAATGGAATTGAATAGACATCTAGTGATTTCCTTACTTTGCATAAATTCGATTAGCAACTCACAAAACAAATACACTCTTTGAAATATTCAACTCAATAAATCTAGCGAAAGAAAAACTGAAAACTAAATGATGCACACATGAACACCAATATATTTGGGAAAGCCTTACAAGGAAAAACCTAGAAGGAGGCTTGGTTATGTGAATGATTTTTTTTATGCTAAAATCAGGGCTCTTGTAACAAGGATAATGGCTGAGAGAATACAAATACTGAACAAACTTCTTCGATGTTTGATTTGTTGTATGACCCATATTTGCATGTTTTTCAAGATGTACACACTTGTCCCTACTATGTGCCCATGTATACACACTTTTCTCCAGTGGCACACACATACACGTACATAAATCATGTGCAGTAAAATATGTACGATGCAACTCTTCTCTGTGGCTTCGCTTGAAATTTTGAAACCCCTTGTGGAAAATTTTGTTCTCTCTTCTCATGACTTGATATCTAGATGGAAATCCTTTTCCACCTATCAATATCTCATTGAATCAAGGTCCTTCGTTATCCAACCTTCTAAGAAAAAAACCTTCTCTACTCTGATTAATTTGTTAAGTGAAAAAATCTTTCTTTCTTCTACACTCTTGAATGACTCACACTAGAAAAAACAATTCTTTGCTATTTCTGTGTGAAAAGTGTCTTCTCATTTACCATATCCTTGCTTTTATAATATTGAGTTATATCCTAACCCTAATCTCAAGTGATTGATGGTGAGATTACTTCTCACCTCATTTGATATTTATATTGCATGCTAAAATTATTACTTTTTAACATAATATTAAATAGCTAAATAAATAAGTGTAATAAAAGAACTTCTTTAACAATTTCCTTTAACTAAAAGTAAATTTACCAAGATAGTGTAACAAACATAAATATATATAAAGCATTAAATATAAATAATAATTGAATAACTAATAATTAACAATTAATTACTAATGACGAGACAACTGATATGAAAGGTCATGTCTTATGAAAAGAAACACAGGTGATATATATACAACCCTCACTTCTCATTTGTAAACATCTTATAATATTAATTCTTATACATTTTACTCAATATGTTATTTCATTATAAATGGATTACTTTATATTCTAGATATTTTGGATATTTTATGTGTGAGTGAACTTTTTCCTTCTCAAATAGAAGGCATTGATGACTTCTACATGTTAGACACCAAGCCTATGCATAAATGCTTGTCTAGTTCTACATGCATAAAAAATACCTTCCTTGCTAAGAAGTATTCACGAAGATCCACTTGGAATTATGGTTCTCCCTTTGATCTTGGCAGAATGTCACACACATCATCCTGGATATTGGAATTCCTCCAACCTTGTTGGTTAGCTTGTCCCTGAATAGTGGAAGTCTCAGAATCCTTGATGCTACATATCAATGCCCGCAGTTTCGGAAACCGTCCGATGAATCTTCCCTCCAATATACTCCGAGCGTCATACTCCTAAGCATCATGTTCTATCATACTGCTTCGGTCTGGAGGATAGAATCCTCTTCCCCTCTGAAGGTTGACTCCCCACATTGTAAGTATGTGAAATTTTCTCATCCTTCAGCTGCTCATGCTTCGGCTGCTCATCCTTTGGCAGCTCACCCTTCTGAGTCTCCTTCTCCTTGCCCCATATCATTGACATTGATCCATTATCCAACATAGATCCTCTAACATGTCACCTACAACTTTTAACAACCTTCCCTCTACGACACAAATGCCACTTTTGTCAAGTAGTAGTCCCTATGAACATATTAGTACTTTCCCTCTCTGAAAAGTTACGAAAAAACCTTGTCCTTCAAAATTAGGCGAGAGAGAAAGTTCTTCTTGAGTTTTGGTACATACAAAACATCTATAACCTCTATAAATCCTTCTAACTTTAGCTGGAACCTCATTGCCCCAAATCCTGTGCCATACTTTGAAATTGTCCATGATTCATACTATATATATATATATATATATATATATGATCTATCTCTAACTCAATGATCAACAAATCTATGATCCTGTCATATGATGAGAAGCACCACTATCCAAGTACCACACACTCATGAGTTTGTGCTGGTATAGAGGCATGAGAAGATTGATAATTCCTTCTCAAAATTTAATTATAAAACATTTAGATGCATCTCTTAAGCGATGTCACTTGTCTAACATTTTTCATTTTTCCCCTTCTTCTTTGGACTATGGTGCATAATTCCCATACTTGTGGCACACAAAGCACTTGATTTTTAATCAAGTGTTTGATTACCCAATACGTGAGTTGACTCCTCATTATTTACATGTAACACTTTCCTTTTCCCTTTCTTATATTACTGACAAGGGATAGTTTCTCCTCCTCTTCATATTCCTACTTTCCTACTTTAGACTCCTCCCAAGTCTCTTCCCAGATGCAATCATCCCAAATCCTCTACTAATCTAGGATATTTTCCTAAGTGAAAACACCTTTGAAAAATGGTTCTCAAGACTTGGAAAGACCATTCAATACCACATTCATGAGCTATCATCCTCCATTTTCTCCTCTATGGCTGCAAGTTAATCATGCACTTGTGTGATCCTCATGGGATATGGCTGGTAACATTATCATATCTAGACATCTACACATATCTAAGTTTATTCCTTAAGACTATATTCCTATTCATGTTCTTTCTCTGGAATAAACTTGCCAGGCATCAAACATCTCTTTGGTCATTTTTCTTCTGGGATGGTGAGAAATTAGAAATTAGATGATAGGTAATAAATTAGATGACCCTCTCTTTGATCTCCTTCTTTTTGTGAACTTCCAAAGTTGTCGGATATGTCAGTGGAACAACTACTTTTTCCACTAACTTCTAAAGGTCATACTCCTTCAATGTAAAAGTTACTATTTCTTTCTAAGATAGGAAGTTGGATGTCTCATCTAATCTGTCTTAAACTTAATGGTGTTGTTTCCATCCCTAATACCTAATAAAATTCCCTAGAAAATAACCTCTGCTTGGAAACTACCCACTTCTGATCCTGGAAAAACTTGTACATGCATATCACAACTGAACCCTGATGTATGTATGCACCCTCCCTTAAGGAATCTCGTGTATCTACACACATGTGCTTACTATATCCCACATACAAATGATTGTTTCTAAATATACCCACACATGTACATGTTTGTCCCTTCTATAACCCTGAGTACAACTCTGTAAACGTGTAAAACCCCAGTTCTTCCTCGATATGACTCTTCCTCTGAAATCTGTCATTTGGTTTCTTCATGTTGTTTATGGATATGTTAAGATCTCATGCAGATCTAATATATCTGCTATCAAATATATGGATTTAAGATCTGGCTTCCCTTCATAGCATGCACTTTGATACCATGTTGAAAACCTCTTTCTCCAACACACTTAGGTATCTTGTTATCTATTGATTTCCTTACCTAGAATAGATTAGCAACTCACAAAACAAAAATACAATATTGAAATATTCAACTCAATAAATATAGTGGAAACAAAACTCGAAACCAAATCATTTCACATATGAACACAACTTATTTTTGGGTATATACTCCTAGAAAAAACCTGGAGGGAAAACCAATGTTGAGAATGATTTATTATGCTAAAATCAGGGTTCTGTAACAAGGATAATGGCCCACTAAAGAGAAATACAGCGCATACAAAACTGAAAAAGTATGGTTTGTTGTATGACCTATGAATTCATGATTTGCTAATATGTACATATTTTTTCCCTACTTTGTTCCCCACATATACACTTGTCTCCACTGGTATATGTGTACATGTATGAAAATCCTATACAGAAAATTCCATACAACACAACTTTTCCCCGTGGCTTTTTTTGAATGAAAACCACTTGCAACATCCTTTGTTATATCTTCTCTTTGACCTAATATCCGGATGGAATTCCTTCTCCACCTATTTAATATCTCCTTGAATCTGATCCTTAGTATTCTGGCAACTAGAAAAATTCTTCTTCTCGATTAATCATCAAGTGTAAAACGTCCTTCTTTGCTTCTATGCTCTCAAATGACTCCACACTAGAAAAAATCCTTCTTTGCAATCTTTGTGTGAAAAATTAATGTTCTCCTTTAGCCTATCCTTGATTTTATAATCTTGATTTATAACTAACCCTAATATCCAAAGTGATTGATGGTTGAGATTAGCTTCTCACCTCACTTGAGATTTAGATTACATGCTAATTACTTTTATCATTTTCATTAAATAACTCAATTAATTAATAAAATCATTGTACTTTAATAATTCCTTTAACTAAAAATCATATTCATGATGAAATTGACATGAACTATGTGGCTAAGGTTTCCTTAGGAGTTTAGAGTTTACAACTTCCAAGGAATTTGGTTGGGGGGGAATTGGCTGTTGATCTTGAGGAGGGTGAATCAATATCAGAAGTACAATTTGAAAAAAAAAATTCAACTTATACTTCAACTATATTATATATTAATTATATCCAATGAGCAATGAACAATAGTAGAAGTTACACCAATACACCACAATACATTCACAATATATGATAAATAATCAATAGTTGTGTTCAAGGGAAATGAAGATTCCAAGGGAAGTTACAACTTCCAAAATATAAAGGGAGGATAAACCTCCTAAAGGAAGATACAATCCTCCAATATCAATATATGGTTGACCTCTCCATCCCTTTCCCCTTCTTCCACCCTAGAATATATGAGAGATAATAAAACTTTACATTAAATTATCACCATCAACCAATCATCTAGAACGATAATGATTCATGAGACTTATTCAAGTTATGAATTTATTCACTTCTTGGAATACTCACAGATCTTGTAGATAATATTAATCAATGTATTCTCTAAAATTCCTCAAGTTTCACTCCTTGAATCCTCCCGGAAAAGGAGTTGTTATAGAGAAAATGGTAGACCTTATTCAATTCTGGTTTTATTAGGCTTGAACTTGTAAAACATGCCCCATGCTCAATTTGTAAAATCAAATTCTGAAATTTGTACACAGGAAAACCCACATACTATTTCCAATGCAATTTGTCCACTTCATTTGGATTCTCTATGAATCAATTATGACTATTTTACAGAACACTATTCTGACTAGCTTCATGACTAGTAAAAACCTATCTTCCACATAGTGTAACTCCAAAATTATGGCGAATAAAGAGCTGAAATTTTACCATAGGTACCTAGATATGTCTATTAAACAACCTAAAAATTCACCATCTGAATCATTCTATAAAAAATGTTATAATGAAAATGGTAATATGGCTGTAAATAACATACCTTATAACATCACCATCTTCATCCTCCCTTGAAATTTGGCCTTCTTTACTAGATTTCCTCTGAAATTTGACTCATATCTCCTTGTTCATTAAAAACCTTGTGTGTGTTGAAAAAATGGATGTATAATGAGACTATTTATACCCCTTTATGTCACTTCCTTTTAACATTAGGGCTAACATGTAGTTTATGCTTCAATTCACATTGTCATCTTCAAAATTCATTTCTCCTCAATGTGAGGATCCACATGATACCACATACCACCGGAAAGAGAATGAGTTATACTGTCCATGCATGGGTGTTGTATCTACATATGTAATTTCCTTCATGTCTATCTACTTTGATCAGCTGTGGGGTCCAAAATCCAATGGCTATGGTTGACATCAATATTAACCAATGACCTAAGGTTGACATCAATGACAACAACCAATCTTCCAACAATATCCCCTTTGTCATTGATGGAAACACTCATGCCTGCCTTTCCTCATGTTTCTAGTTTGTATCCCCTTTGACATCAATGGCAAGGGTGGGGTTAATCCCCACGAGTTTAATGGAAAAATGTAACTTTCTTCTTTGGTGTTGCTCCCCTGAGCATATAGCACTTAATAACACTTCATTTTATGGTCTATTTTTCATTGGAGATTTTAGGTGGATATAAGGATTTATATGTTACTTGGTCTTCTTGTTTAAGTTGCAACCAATATTCACTGAGAATCTTGTTCTTTGATTTTCATCTTTATCACACATTTACTATTTCTTGGAGTAGATTATGCTTCAGTCTTCAACCAATAGGACATTCTTTGCTTTTACATTTTTACTTCAAGCTCTACTACACCTTTTCCAAGCATTTTTGCAGATGAGTCATCTCAAATGTAACATTTCCACACTTTCTCTTCAAGTTGATTATTTTTTCTTGATCCCCGATCATGTGTGCTAGTGGGAAACTCCTCCCCTATGGATACACCAGGGTTTACAATATAGGAAGATCAATAACCATTTAAAAGTATCCTTTCCTACTTCTCTAACTACCCCAAACATACCCCGGACTTATGCAAGAAAAGCAAAATGAGAAGGATATGGTAACTATACCTTTACCATGTGTCTGGTGTAGATCCTCTCGTGCTATCAATAACCATTTAAAAGTATCCTACTTCTCTAACTACCCCAAACATACCCCAGACTTATGCAAGAAAAGTAAAATGAAAAGGATCTGGTAACTGTACCTTTACTCCGTGTCCGGTGTAGATCCTTTCATGCTTGATAGCTCTGCTAACTGCAAACCTCCTCCCAAGGCCAAATTGCATTCAAGGACAGATAAACAAATAACTACAAGCATAAATTTCATGTATAAATACAGATTAGATGTTAGAATTAAAGCATAGAATAAATGCAAACATTCGACACATCATGATATTGGGACAGGAAAAGTACTTCTTTTATTGATAAAACAATGATTACTTACAACCAATGTCGGCTACTGCTCCTTGAACCTGTTTTGGGATCCTTTTCACGAAGCTCCAAGTGAACCTCCACGTATCTTTCTCCTCTCAATCTTTTTCTTAGACAATGGATTGGGTTATGATGGAGGAAAAGGGAAGAATGAGGAATTCTAAGGGAATTCTCACAACAAGGCTGCAAATGCTTGGGGCAAGGAGGGGATGTGAAACGAGTAGAGTTTCACTGTTCTTATGCTTAGATGTGGAATGATACCCCAACACCTCCTTTTATATGGGAAAAGTATGGTTATTTGGTTGAGTGACGGGCTATAGGCGGTGGATTAGTTGGGAAACTACCCAATAGCTCGTAATCTCAATGAATTCCTTACAACTTTTGCAAGTATACGAGGGCTGTAATGGTGCATCTAGCATATGTACGTGGGTTGTAGTGGTGCATAAAGAGTATGCACGTGGGAAGTATTGGTGTAGGGTGTGTACATATTCAAAAATTGAGTTTTTAAGAAGAGCTACTCAGTGATGGCTTGGAAAAATTTGCAGGTAAGAGGGCCAAATACTAGGTATGCATGTATGGAGAAATTTAGGGTTATAACAGATGCCCCCTAATGTGTGAGGTCATAAGAGCATCTGATGGACAAAATACATTACAAAATATTCACCAATGTACGAAGCGAGTGAGCCCAGGACCAGAGTTCGGGAGGTGCCATCTGCAATAGTAACAATTGTCTCACCGAGGTGGGCATACCGATGATCAGGATGAAATAAATCATGGCTGCCAATTAAATACATTGTATATCCATGTCATATAACTATATAAAGTGTAGCCTCAAGCAATACAAAATGGATCTACATCTCAAAATAAAATATATACATATATAGTATTCATCTTCAAGAAGCCAGTGATGCCCGATGGCTGGAGATGAGGCCCTCAGAGCTTGAGCAACAACTTCAAGATCTTCAAAATTTGGGTAGGAGTGTAATGTGAGTGTATGAATTCACTACCCATATTTCTTCGACAACTCATTGGGAAAATACAAGAGGATCTCGATGATCAGGAAAAGAACTTCAGTGATTTCGAACAAGGACTTGATTGGACTTTGGAAAGGTCAGGCACAAGGGAAAGAGACAAACTGTAGAAAGATCGATGCGGGCTGGGTAAAAATTCCCTTGGACAAGAGAATGAAAAATGATCAGACTCAGGAATCATGACATTGACATAAGTTCACGATGTAGGAGCCAACACAAACTCTCCATGTGTTTGGAAGAGTAACCAAACAGAGGAGGACACAACTCTATGTAGCGAGAACAACTTCCTAAGGTCATATTAAATCCCAAATCTTGACGAACAAATAGAAGGATGTGCTTTGTCCAAGGGCAAGTCATTGTGATACCAAAAAAGAATATATATTTCATGTCCCCTCTTTTTGGGTTATTTTAATTTTTTGTCTTTTTCAATTTTTTAAAGAGCTTGAAAAAGAATAAAAGAATGCTACATTACAAAGGAGGAATGAGTGTCGCAAGCATAATAGTTCCAAGCTCAAGGAACACACTAATGCTCATAGCAAGGAGACATGTGTAGGAAAAGGACACTAGAGGAAAATTCCTCCATGGGTCAAGGTGTTAGGTCGCAGAGGCAAAGTGCTACAAGGCTTGCATATAAGGCATGCTTCAAAGGTTCAGTTGAGAGAAATATGGAGCCGACATTAGGCCAAAGATGCATAGATGCAAATGCGATTAGAAAGACATAATGAAAACCCCTTCAATGTGTTTTTCACGAGCCGAGTGAATGTAAGATCGGTAGTTTTTTCACATTTAGAGAGTCTGAAAAAACGCAAAAGAAGACTCCACTGAGGTACCTTTTTCGGAAATAGTCTAGTTCGTTCAAAAAAGGGGTAAACTAGCACCGAAAAGACGTCTATTCAAAACCATTTTAACAAGTGTGAAAAATAGAAGATCACTCGGAAATATTTTCAATTTTAAGGAGTCTGAAAAGAGCTTAACTATGGACTCATAACCTTTTTCTATATTTAGTCTCCTTAGCTCGAAAAAGTATAAAATTAACTGAGGAGAAATCTCCCCGTGAGATAAATCTCTCGAGGTGTACCTTTTTCCTCCTTGATCTATAGGCCAAAAAAAGGGGTAAACTCATGCCAGTAGATGTTCTTCTGTACCAATTTAACGAGTGTGAAGGAACAAGGTCACTCGATGATCTTTTCAATTTTAAGGAGTCTGAAAAGAGCTTAACTATGGACTCCATAGGGGATGTTCTTCTAGACCAATTTAACGATTGTGAAGGGACAAGGTCACTCGACGATATTTTAAATTCTAGGGAGTTTGAAAAGACATTAACTATGGAATCCGTGGGGGTTCCGTTTTCATAAATTTAGTCCCTCGGGCCCAAAAAAGGGTTAAACTTATACCTGAGAATACTCTTCTAGTGAACTAAAGTTCCTAGAGTATACCTTTGTTCGTAAAATTGACCATCTGGACCGAAAAAGGGGTAAACTATCTCCGGACAGACGTGCCTTCAAGTTTTAGTATGGTGAGCGTGAAGGAGAACAAGAGTTCTCGACAATCTTTTCATGTTTCGAGAGTCTGAAAAGTGCTTAAAGAAGACTCCAAGAGGTTACTTTTCTCAGTTAATCTAGACAAGATTGAAAATCCTAAATGTAGTCTCATCGGATGTTACTTTCAGATTTCAAAGCAAGCTTGAAAGACAACAAAGCATGCTCATTTTGGGAGTCCCGAGGGTGAGGCCAAGAGTGATGATGCATCAGACGAATGAGGCTCAATCTCGTAATCATGATAGGAGTAACAAGGACTCTCGAGCCTAAATTCATTGGAGACAAAATGGATGCCAAAATATAACATGGATATAACTAGGGCATTGTTGTGAGTGGGAAATCCCCCTACGGACTAGCTCTTAGGGTTTTATCATGCATGCAGAAAAGACCTGAAGATTCCTACTTTTTACCATCATCCCAAAACTAATCACCATTATTCTTAAGCAAATACTCAGTTAAGAAGATCAAGTGAACATACCTTATTTTCGACGTTTGTTATCAATCCCTCTTCACGCTTGGTCTCTCTTTGACTACAACTCTCCTCCCAAGGATGACTTTCATTCACAAAAGACAAACAAAGAAATCCACATGCATTTGATCTATGGATTAATGGGTTAGAGATTTAATCAACATGTACGTAATAAACAATGAAAACCTCATATGGTGGGACAGGAAAAGTACTTCTTTACTATCAACTTCACTAAAGAAACTTACAATGATGAAGCCGACTACTGCTCCACGAATCTGGTCCTGGGATCCTCTTTTACTATGCACAAACTACTAACACACTTGCTTCTCTTCTTCGTTGAAATCACAAAATGGTTGCAGAATCTTAGGCAAAGGGGAATATGAATTCGGGTAGAGTTTCTTTACTATGTTTTTCTCCTTGAAATGGGACCCTTACCTCTTATTTTATAGGCTAGAAGGAGCTAGGTATTTGGTCGAATGATCGGCCATGCATGGCCGAAAGGTTTAGTTAACTTACCAAAAGTTGTTTGTTCCGTCAACAACTTTCCTTTTTTCATGCTTCTGTAGGCCCACGTGGGCTATAGTGGGTCAGCTAGCGTGGACACTATAGATACACGTAGGCTGTAGTGGAGCAGGGTACATGGGCCTTTAAAAAAATTATTTTAAAGAAGAGTTGTTTAGTAGTGTTTTGGCAAAGAAGGAATCTGAGATGGCCTGATGCCAGGTAAGCATGTCTCATGCAAATTAGGGTTATAATAGATGCCCCCTAATGTGTGAGGTCAGAAGAGCATCTGATGGCTGAAATACATTATCAATCTTCACCAACATACCAAACAAGTGAACCCAGGGACTAGAAATCGGGAGGTGCCATCTGCAAAATAACAATTGTCTCACCGAGGAGGGCATACCCATGCTCGGGATAAAATAAAATCATGGCTACCAATTGAATACATTGTAGATCCATTTCATATAACTATATAAAGTGTAGATGCGAGCAATAAACACCAGAGCTACCTCTTGGAATAAAAAAGATATACATGTATAGTATCCATCTTCTAGAAGCTGATAAGGCCTGATGGCTGGAGATGAGGTCTTCAGAGATCGAGCAAAAACTTCAAAATCTTCAAAAATCGGGTAGGAGTGTAATATGAGTGTACGAATTCACTACCTAGAGGTCTTCAACGGATCGTTAGGTATGAAATAGAGGATCTTGATGATCAGACTGAAGGTTTCATTGATTTCAAACAAAGACTTGATTGGACTTTTTGGATGGACGGGCATGAGGGCAAGAGAAAAACTGCAGAGGGGCCGACTCAGGCTTCGTAAAAATTCCCTTGGGAAATAACACAACAAATGATGAGACTCAAGGAACATGGAATTTTACATAAGTTCACGATGCAGGAGGCAACGCAAACTCTCCATATGTTTGGAAGAATAACCAAATGGAGGAGGACACAACTCTATGTAGCGAGAATATCTTCCTAAGGTCGTATTAAATCCCAGAGCTTGATGAACAAATGAAAGGATGTGCTTTGTCCAAGTGTGACTCATTGTGCTGCCAAACAAAAAGAAAATACTTTTCCCTTCTTCTTTTTGGGGTATATTTGATTTTTTTGTCTTTTTCAATAATTTTGGAAAAAGAATAAAATAATGCTATGTTACAAAGGAGGAATTGAGTGTCGCAAACATACTAGTTCCAAGCGCACAGAACACAGGGATGCTTAGGGAAAAGGGACATATGCAAGAAAAGGACACTCGGGAAAAATCCTCCAGGGGCCAAAGGTGTCAAGATGTAGAGGTAAAGTGCTACAAGGCTTGCGTATAAGGCATGCTTCAGATGGTTTAGTTGAGAGCAACATGGAGCCGACATTAAGCCAAAGACGCTGGTATGCAAATGTGATTAATAAGACACACAATGGTAACATCCTTCGATGTAAGTTTAAAGAGCCCAGAGAAGGTAAGATCGACAGTTTTTCATATTTAGAGAGTCTGAAAAAAATGTAAAAGGAGACTCCGATGGGGTACCTTTTTCGAAGGTAGTCTAGTCGGTTCAAAAAAGGGGTAAAATAGCACCGAAAAGACGTCTATTCAAAACCATTTTAATGAGTGTGATAAAGACAAGATCACTCAACAATTTTTTCATTTTTAAGGAGTCTGAAAAAAGCTTAACTATGGACTCTGTCAAGAATGTTATTCTGGACCATTTTAACGAGTGTGAAAGAATAAGGTGACTCAAAAATATTTTCAATTTTAGGGAGTATGAAAAGAGCTTAACTATGGACTCCATGGGGGTTCCTTTTTCATAAATTTAGTCCCTCAGGCCCGAAAAAGGGTTAAAATTATACCTGAGGGTACTCTTCTAGAGATCTGAGGCCTCTAGACAATACTTTTGTTCGTAAAGTTGACTGTCTAGACTGAAAAAGGGGTAAACTACCGCTGAATAGATGTGACTTCAAATTTCAGTTTAACGAGTGTGAAAGGACACATGATCGCTCGATAATATTTTCATGTTTAGAGGGTCTGAAAATGGATTAAAAGAAGACCCGTGGGGGCTACGAATAATGTATGAAACTGGTTTAGGTGGAGCCCATTGCTAGGCTCAGACCAAGAGTCTTTTTGATAGTAAACTTGGGAAGTCTCCCAAAAGGGAAGAAAACACAAATCACGGTGTAAGTCCTCCTGTGGTATAGAAACTGTAGTCATGGCTTCAAGGATAGCCTCATTTGAAGGTAATTCAAAATCTGAGAAATCACGCAAATGAGGGTCGACAGTCCCAAAGGGTGAAGTAAACTGATGATACTCCATATGATGATGGAGGTTCTGTCAAGGACTGACATAGTCTATCAACAAAGAATCACGATCACAAGGGCTTGAGGATATACTAACAACGAGATCAGACTCAAAAGGATACTCAAGCCCACTTGGACCAAGAGGGGGATGCAAGGGCTCCCATGCCCCCATTGGATACACCAATGGATCAATTGTTGATTCCAAGTCTCGAGAAGGAAAACATGATTTCACAAGTTCCTTCTCATAAGCAATTGAACACCGAGGATAAGATGCCACATAATTAACCCGTGGCAGGGTGGAGTCTACACGAACGCTAGGAACATATAAAGGGGTAGTCTGAAATAATGTTGAATTAGGATGGTGATTATCATATGCCAGCTGGTCGATAGTGACAATGCTTCCATTGTGAGGGAAATGCATCACCCGAAAGAGCGTAGACACCACAACATTCATAGTATATACATAATCATGCTCGAGAAGCATATTGAAATCTAATAGGCATTACACCACTATAACATCAATAAGGATAGTCTTCCCACCTAAAGATATAGG
The DNA here is from genome assembly GCA_010110895.2 of Picea sitchensis. Taxonomy (NCBI): domain Eukaryota; kingdom Viridiplantae; phylum Streptophyta; class Pinopsida; order Pinales; family Pinaceae; genus Picea; species Picea sitchensis. The sequence goes on along the minus strand of SNQJ01S0116540.1, from coordinate 24,641 downwards.
TAATTGAGGAAGAACCCCCAAATATTCATTAGGATGTCTATCAAAAGATAACAACTCATGTGAAGCAGACATAAGCTTGGGAGAACCCAAGACTTTCCAAACCGAGGAGGATAAAATACTTGCAAAGGCTCCTTCATCCACAATACATCGATAAATGTTTGTTGAATTAACTTCAACCCTTATTTGAAAGGGTGCAGAGGAAGGAAGATGAGTCTCAACAAGGTCATTCCAATCAAAGGAAACCATCCTAGGGCTTGGAGGGGGGGATACTCAGAGCGAGCGGAATGCCCCCTTGTTTTGAAAATACTGAACTGGAAATGCTAAAAACATATTCGGTAGACATGTCACTCCCCAAAAGAAGAGTCTGATCATCCGATGACTGTATCGGCATGACCAATTTTGCAACCAATGGTTGAATAGGTTGTGAGACTACATGCTCTAAATGCACCTCACCCCCCAAAATAGGAGTGGGATCAGTCGATGACTGCATCGACATGACCACTTTCGCAATCAATGGCTGAATAGGCTGCGAGACTACATGGTCTAAAGGAACCTCACCCCCCAAAAGAGTAGTGGGATCAACTGATGACTGCATCGGCATGATCACTTTCGCAACCAATGGTTGAATAGGCTATGAGACTACATGGTCTAAAGGCACCTCACCCCCCAAAAGAGGAGTGGGATCAGTCAATGACTGCATAGCCATGACCACTTTCTCAACCAATGGCTGAATAGGCTAAGAGACTACGAGGTCTAAAGGCACCTCACCCCCGAAACGAGGAGTGGGATTAGCCGATGATTGCATCAACATGACCACTTTCTCAACCAATGTTTGAATAGGCTGAGAGACTACAAGGTCTAAAGGCGCCTCACCCCCCAAAAGAAGAGTGGGATCAGTCGATGACTGCATCAACATGACCACTTTCTCAACTATTGGTTGAATAGACTGCGAGGAAACCTCAAAAGACTCAGAATCAGAAGAGCTTGCAGATAGGGACCACAATCTTTGTACCTCTGGAATGCCAGGGCACAAATGAGTAAGGTGATATCCCTTGCAAAGATTACAAGGGAACTTAGGCTTACGTCCTATCCGTCTAGGTTTCTCAATAGAATTAATGCCCCCAGCATGACTAGAAGTGGTTGGTTTCACATCTCCAACATGACTTGAAAAGGTTAGTGATGGGTTGATAACATGACTTGCAGAGGCTACATACCTATTACAAGAATGACTAGCAGTGACTGGACTTTTCCCCCCAACATGACTTGTAGAGGGTGGGTGTGTGCCCCCAACATAACTTGTAAAGGTTGGGTGCTGGTATTCAACATGACTTGCTGAGGTTGTCGACCTATCTCTAACATGACTTGCAAAGGTTGGTGATTTCTTCTTCCTATTCTTCCTCTTTCTATTTTTTTTAGACTTCCGGTTACTAGTAACTGTACTTTCACCAGAGGTGGGAGAAGGAGGAGGAGAAGAATTTGCTGACAAAGAAACATCAACAGGGTGCCCATGACATAAGTTCTTAACTGAGAAGCTTCAAGAGCATTTGGGACATTTGGAATGGTACCCAACCAAACCGGTAATCCCACATTCAACCCAAGAATGTACAAAGTGGCCATCAAAGGGACACCAACGTTTTTGAAGAAAGGGAAAGAACAAGAATCCCCTTGCGAAAGGGTTCCTTAGTTGTTATCATCGGGAACTTTAGCCATGAAAATCTTATGCATAGTTTCTCCCTTTGCGGGATCATTCAAGTTCGTAAAAGTCTCACGCATTGACTCTGAAGAACTAGTGTTATCAAAACAATGCCTATAAAGAGGCCGCTCCACGTTTCTAAGTGGAAGACTGAAAAGTCCTCTCAACCGGCGGAGTGGGCAGTCTACCACCCTAGGTCAGAGACCCAAAGCCACAATTGACTAACTCACTATGGAAAACTAGGGAGCACAAAGAACACACTAAAAGTTCCTAAAGGCAAATCAAACAAACGACTAACTAGTTGGAAGAACAACTACATCAACCAACACTAGAGAAACTTACCGGTGCAAGTACAACTCGAACACGGAAGCACCCTCCAGGTATACTCTGCAAAAGTGTGGCCCGATATATGTCCTAGGTACCGCAGTATATCCCCGCAGTCACCTGTGTATGTACCTAAAAAAGATAGGCAACTAGGTTGCTAGCGCACGAACAGTCACCAGGCGGGTACAATCGACAGTCGGGTAGACCAAAATGAGCAGGGTATCGATCCCGAAACCTATTAAGGGTATCAAAAGAAAGTGGTCTGGAAGACAACTAAGGACCTCAAACAGATTCGAGACCCATGAAGCTCCGTGGAAAATGCAATCGATGGAATCCTAAGACAAGCCCTCTATATGTGTTCTCCACTATGATTGGTTCGGTTTTGGAGGGGTTATCTCCGCTACCTTTCCGCACACGACCTTGTGTTTAGCCCCTGTGTTAGAGGGGGGTCTCAGATAATTTCCACATTACTGGACTTCTACACTCCTTATCATAGACTCGTATGTTTTTTTTATAGCCTTGAAGAGTTTCCTCTCCAACCTAAATCAAGGCTCTATCCTAATCTAGTTGATGGACCCTACAAACATAAAGTCTAGTAATTTTTAATTAGCGTTCTTTTTAAGGATTGATTTACTCAAAAGGGGTAT
>SNQJ01S0116540.1:0-12989 GCA_010110895.2 Picea sitchensis | reverse complement strand
AGTTGTTTACCGAGCTTGAACAATTATACTTATTTTTAATTCTTTACAAAGAACTCAATGATAATCACAATGATGCAGGGCAATAAGCAATAGCATATTCAACATCAGTCACACATATGAGATACACAGAGACATATTTTCTTGAGGAAACCCATACATGTTAAAAACCCCTTCTTATTTATATGATAAGTAATATTTACATTCTTTACATTATCCTACATATGAGAACCTACTCATTGTGAGGCTACAACCTCTATTTTTGCAAGATGCAACTTGCTGAGAGCACCAGCTCTTTGTTTTCTCTAGCACCAACTAGAAGGAAGCACCAACTCCCTGGTTTCTCTAGCACCAACTAGAAGGAAGCATCAACTCCCTATGTTCAAGCACCCACTTGAACCTCTAAGGACACCAATCCTCCCTAGCACCTCCCAACCACCTTGAAATATAAATTCTTTGTTACTAACACTTATTACAATGAGATAACGTTCTTCTATGGCTTACTAGCCTTGTCGTTGTTCTGTTACATTGCTCTGCTTTGTTTGCATCAGTGTCTTCTGCACACCCCTTGCACTTTCTGTTCTTCTGTCTTTTATGCTCTCTACGCCATGTCCCTTCAATGCACCATTCCTCTTCTGTGCATTATTTTTGTTGCGCTTTGCCTCCTTCCTCACACCTCAATCAAACCCAACAAAAACGACACCCATATCTTCTTTGTTCTCCATTCTTATAGTATATGTACCTTCTACATGCGATATGTGCAATGCTTTTACATGTCTTCACAGTGAGTACTATGTCTGATCATCATTACGACTTCTCAGCTTCTCTGGTGGTTTCACTCATGCATTCATCATCACTAGGTTTTTTGTCTAGATTTCTCAGCTTCTCTGGCAGTTGAGACTCATCGTCTTATCTGTCTTAGACGAGCTTATCCTTTATGTTTTCAGCTACAGACTTCATTCCACTTCCATCTGTCAATCGCCTATATATATAGTCATCATTTCACTGGAAGATGCCTTGAGACTCTTCATCTTCTCTTGCGATCAGACTGAGGCCTCCTCGAGTCCTCTGACAGAGACCATCATTTGTTTCTAGTTGTTACACTAAGAAGTGAAAAAGTAGCCCTGCGATCTTATTCAACTTCACCTGCACCGTTGGACTGAATTGATAGAATCTTGCATTTATTTCGCCATTTCGCACTTCGGCATTTTGGGATCCCCGTGGTAGAGGAATTTAGTACTCTCCATTTCTCGACTCCCGAAACTCCGAAAAGTATCTTAACTCCTTCCCCCAGCTTCTGCCGATGTGACCAAGGGTTGTGACCTCTTCCTGAGCCTAACCATGTTTCGCATTTCGTCTTTTCGGCAATTCGACATTCCTATGATGAAGGGTCTTTAGCCCTGTCCCCTCCATCTCCCAGTAACCGAAACTTCGAAAGGGAGTTAGATCAATGGTCTACAATATCCCTTTGATCAACAATTCATATTAGATCATCGTTTTGCATTTTGCGATTTTGGCGTTTTTCCCTTTCGGGTCATCGAGACTCACAAGGGTCCCTTTCGGCATTTCGGAGTTTGGGACATCGTGATGGTGGATTTTTTTCTTGCTATGTAGAACCCCGAAATAGAAAGTTTTGATGTGATGTCGACCTACTGACGTCACACGTGGATTGACACATGTCGAATAGCTGCCACATGTCACTCTGATTCGTGACTTACATGTGCCTGAAATGTTGAATCAACTTGACACTTGTCATTGTCTGATTGTGGCACATGTCCTTAGCTGACGTGGTTTGTTGACGTGTCTGTTTCAAGATTTCACATTTCGGCACTTCGAGACTCCTTATGATGAGAGTATATGACTTCTCCATCTCCTGGTAATCGAAATCTCGATATGATGTGCCTACTTCTGGAATTTCAACATTTCTCTTTTCAGCACTTCGGGACTCCTGATGTTGAGAGTCTCTGACTTCTCCATATCCCAGTATCCGAAATATCGATATCCATTACTTCGAGTGATGCTCCTGTTTTCGGTTTTTAGGATTTCGTATTTCGACACTTTGGGACTCCTGATGTTGAGAGTTCTTGACCTCTCCATCTCCCGGTATCCAAAATCCCGGTAGTGAGTCTTTATCACTTCGTGATTTCTCATTTCGGTTTTTCGCGACTCCGGGTTTCCTGACGATGAAGAGTCTTGACTCTTCCAACTCCCGATACCCAAAACTCTTTGTTTAAGTGCCTATTTTGGGATTTCAGGATTCTAAATTTCAGAATTCCGGAACTCCTGTGTTGAAGGGTCTCACCACTCAATTTCCCGGTATCCGAAACTCCGAAGTGAAGTCGGACCAACACTTATGATCTTGCATGTTTTATGATTTTGAAGGCCCGCTTCTCCTAGCACTTTAATGAACGTGCAGGTTATCCTGGATCCGATGATTACTGTTGCTTCTCCTCCCACGCTCACACATCCTACTTACTTATAAGAATTTCAAAGTGTCAAAGGCATCGACCTTTGATCCTTTTGAGATCCTGAGTACACCATTTCTCTTGAGCTTACTTTGTTCATGTTTTGCATCGATGCACACTATGATCTTGCCATCAATGAAAAGAATACTCTGCCTGTAAAAACATGCCAACAGCATGTACACACACCCAACCTTCACACAGACTACATGGACACGCTAGCTGATGAAGTGACAGTAGCATGGATAAGTTCAGAATTTTTTTATTAAAGAGGCAGTCATCCTCTTCCCTATTAGATTGATCCTTCTCAGGGGTTTTCTAAAACTCATTATGGTCTCTATTTTTGCAGTTTGTAGCTTAAGTACCACCTTAGATTGGTTTTTTTCTATGAAATTTTCCTTGAATTGTTTTTCTTTTATGACAAAGTAAGTTTCTCAGTCTTCAAGAGATTTTGGTTCTCAATACCAGTAGTCTCTACCAGTGCTTGATTGCTTATCTTTTCATTTTTTGAAGAGGTGTAGAGGTACACGTGTCCTGCATAAGGTATGCATGCATGTACATGTGCCCTGACCTTTTACATCTCGTGTGCACACGCTAGTTGTTGAACTATTAGCTGCATGCCTGTTGAAAAAAAAATTGTTTAAGGAGAGGCAGTCATCCTCTTCCTTATCAAGAGTTATACCTCTCAGGGATTGCCTTGATTTAATCTTGATCTTTGTCATAGAAATCAGCAAATTAGGTCTGATTATAGCATAGATTGCTTTTTCATTAAAAGATTTATTTTGTTTCTTAGCTTTTTTAACTTATTTTTAGCTTGAAATTTTAAGAAAAATGAGCTGCATTTTGAAAAACAATTCCCCCTCATGGCTGAGGGGGGCCATAAATCGTGCATTCATCAGTTTATTTTAGAATATTTTGTTATTTTTGTTGTGATTGGAAGAAAATAATAAAAAACTTAGTTTGTTAGATCTCTTTCTTTCTTGCCATTTTCTTTGCATTGTTATTTGAAAAAGAAAAAGAAATTAGCATAGCATTGTGTTTTCTTCTAATTTTAAAAGCATTTCAAAAAGGAAAAAAATAAGAAATATAATCATTCTTTGCCAGTATTCATATAAGTTTCATCATTTTTCAAAAAATGTATTAACAACATCAGTTGCACTACCATACCCCTTTTGAGTAAATCAATCCTTAAAAAGAACGCTAATTAAAAATTACTAGACTTTATGTTTGTAGGGTCCATCAACTAGATTAGGCTAGAGCCTTGATTTAGGTTGGAGAGGAAACTCTTCAAGGCTATAAAAAAAACATACGAGTCTGTGATAAGGAGTGTAGAAGTCCAGTAACATGGAAATTATCTGGGACCCCCCTCTAACACAGGGGCTAAACACAAGGTCGCGTGCGGAAAGGTAGCGGAGATAACCCCTCCAAAACCGAACCAATCATAGTGGAGAACACATATAGAGGGCTTGTCTTAGGATTCCATCGATTGCATTTGCCACGGAGCTTCATGGGTCTCAAATCTATTCGAGGTCCTTAGTTGTCTTCTATACCACTTTCTTTCGATACCCTTAACAGGTTTCGGGATCGATACCCTGCTCATTTTGGTCTACCCGACTGTCGATTGTACCCGCCTGGTGATTGTTCGTGCGCTAGAAACCTAGTTGCCTATCTTTTTTAGGTACATACACAGGTGACTATGGGGGTATACTACAGTACCTAGGACATATATCGGGCCACGCTTTTCAGAGTATACCTGGAGGGTGCTTCCGTGTTCGAGTTGTACTTGCACCAGTAAGTTGCTCTAGTGTTGGTTGATGTAACTGTTCTTCCAACTAGTTAGTCGTTTGTTTGATTGGCCTTTAGGAACTTTTAGTGTGTTCTTTGTTCTCCCTAGTTTTCCATAGTGAGTTAGTCAATTGTGTCTTTGGGTCTCTGACCTAGGGTGGTAGACTGCCCACTCCGCCGGTTGAGAGGACTTTTCAGTCTTCCACTTAGAAACGTGGAGCCGCCTCTTTATAGGCATTGTTTTGATAACACTGGTTCTTCAGAGTCAATGCGTGAGACTTTTACGGACTTGAATGATCCCACAAAGGGAGAAACTATGCATAATATTTTCATGGCTAAAGTTTCCGATGATAAAAACTAAGGAACCCTTTCGCAAGGGGATTCTTGTTCTTTCCCTTTCTTCGAAAACGTTGGTGTCCCTTTGATGGCCACTTTGTACATTCTTGGGTTGAATGTGGGATTACCGGTTTGGTTGGGTACCATTCCAAATGTACCAAATGCTCTTGACGCATCTCAGTTAAGAAATTATGTCATGGGAACCCTATTGATGTTTCTTTGTCAGCAAAGTCTTCTCCTCCTCCTTCTCCCGCCTCTGGTGAAAGTACAGTTACTAGTAACCGGAAGTCTAAACAAAATAGAAAGAGGAAGAATAGGAAGAAGAAATCACCAACCTTTGCAGGTCATGTTAGAGATATTTTGACAACCTCAGCAAGTCATGTTGAATACCAACACCCAACCTTTACAAGTTATGTTCGGGGCACACACCCACCCTCTACAAGTCATGCTGGGGGGAAAAGTCCAGTCACTGCTAGTCATACTTGTAATAGGTATGTAGCCTCTGCAAGTCATGTTATCAACCCATCACTAACCTTTTCAAGTCATGTTGGAGATGTGAAACCAACCACTTCTAGTCATGCTGGGGGCATTAATTCTATTTAGAAACCTAGACGGATAGGACATAAGACTAAGTTCCCTTGTAAGCTTTGCAAGGGATATCACCTTACTCATTTGTGCCCTGGCATTCCAGAGGTACAAAGATTGTGGTCCCTATCTGCAAGCTCTTCTAATTCTGAGTCTTTTGAGGTTTCCTCGCAGTCTATTCAACCAATAGTTGAGAAAGTGGTCATGTTGATGCAGTCATCGACTGATCCCACTCTTCTTTTGGGGGGTGAGGCGCCTTTAGACCTTGTAGTCTCTCAGCCTATTCAACCATTGGTTGAGAAAGTGGTCATGTTGATGCAATCATCGGCTAATCCCACTCCTCGTTTGGGGGGTGAGGTGCCTTTAGACCTCGTAGTCTCTTAGCCTATTCAGCCATTGGTTGAGAAAGTGGTCATGGCTATGCAGTCATCGACTGATCCCACTCCTCTTTTAGGGGGTGAGGTGCCTTTAGACCATGTAGTCTCACATCCTATTCAGCCATTGGTTGCGAAAGTGATCATGTCGATGCAGTCATCAGTTGATCCCACTACTCTTTTGGGGGGTGAGGTTCCTTTAGACCATGTAGTCTCGCAGCCTATTCAACCATTGATTGCGAAAGTGGTCATGCCGATGCAGTCATCGACTGATCCCACTCCTATTTTGGGGGGTGAGGTGCCTTTAGAGCATGTAGTCTCACAACCTATTCAGCCATTGGTTGCGAAATTGGTCATGTCGATACAGTCATCGGATGATCAGACTCTTCTTTTGGGGAGTGACATGTCTACCGAATATGTTTTTAGCATTTCCAGTTCAGTATTTTCAGAACAAGGGGTCATTCCGCTCGCTCCGAGTACCCCCCCTCCAAGCCCTAGGATGGTTTCCTTTGATTGGAATGACCTTGTTGAGACTCATCTTCCTTCCTCTGCACCCTTTCAAATAAGGGTTGAATTTAATTCAACAAACATTTATCGATGTATTGTGGATGAAGAATCCTTTGCAAGTATTTTATCCTCCTCAGTTTGGAAAGTCTTGGGTTCTCCCAAGCTTATGTATGCTTCACATGAGTTGTTAGCTTTTGACAGACGTCCTAGTGAATATTTGGGGGTTCTTCCTTAGTTACCTATATCTTTAGGTGGGAAGACTATCCTTATTGATGTTATAGTGGTGTAATGCCCGTTAGATTTCAATATGCTTCTCGAGCATGATTATGTATATACTATGAATGTTGTGGTGTCTACGCTCTTTCGGGTGATGCATTTCCCTCACAATGGAAGCATTGTCACTATCGACCAACTGGCATATGATAATCACCATCCTAATTCAACATTATTTCAGACTACCCCTTTATATGTTCCTAGCGTTCGTGTAGACTCCACCCTGCCACGGGTTAATTATGTGGCATCTTATCCTCAGTGTTCAATTTCTTATGAGCAGGAACTTGTGAAATCATGTTTTCCTTCTCGAGACTTGGAATCAGCAATTGATCCATTGGTGTATCCAATGGGGGCATGGGAGCCCTTGCATCCCCCTCTTGGTCCAAGTGGGCTTGAGTATCCTTCTAATTCTGATCTCGTTGTTAGTATATCCTCAAGCCCTTGTGATCGTGATTCTTTGTTGATAGACTCTGTCAGTCCTTGACATAACCTCCATCGTCATATGGAGTATCGTCAGTTTACTTCACCCTTTGGGATTGTCGACCCTCATTTGCGTGATTTCTCAGATTTTGAATTACCTTCAAATGAGGCTATCCTTGAAGCCATGACTACAGTTTCTATACCAAAGGAGGACTTACACCGTGATTTTTCTTTTCTTCCATTTTGGGAGACTTCCCAAGTTTACTATCAAAGAGACTCTTGGTCTGAGCCTAGCAATGGGCTCCACCTAAACCAGTTTCATATATGATTCGTAGCCCCCACGGGTCTTCTTTTAATCCATTTTCAGACCCTCTAAACATGAAAATATTATCGAGCGGTAGTTTACCCTCTAAACACTAGTTAAACTGAAATTTGAAGTCACATCTATTCAGTGGTAGTTTACCCCTTTTTCAGTCTAGACAGTCAACTTTACAAAAAAAAGTATTGTCTAGAGGCCTCAGATCTCTAGAAGAGTACCCTCAGGTATAATTTTAACCCTTTTTTGGGCCCGAGGGACTAAATTTATGAAAAAGGAACCCCCATGGAGTCCATAGTTAATCTCTTTTCATACTCCCTAAAATTGAAAAGATTGTCGAGTGACCTTATTCTTTCACACTCGTTAAAATGGTCCAGAATAACATTCTTGACGGAGTCCATAGTTAAGCTTTTTTCAGACTCCTTAAAAATGAAAAAATTGTTGAGTGATCTTGTCTTTATCACACTCATTAAAATGGTTTTGAATAGACGTCTTTTCGGTGCTATTTTACCCCTTTTTTGAACCGACTAGACTACCTTCGAAAAAGGTACCCCATCGGAGTCTCCTTTTACATTTTTTTCAGACTCTCTAAATATGAAAAACTGTCGATCTTACCTTCTCTGGGCTCTTTAAACTTACATCGAAGGATGTTACCATTGTGTGTCTTATTAATCACATTTGCATACCAGCGTCTTTGGATTAATGTCGGCTCCATGTTGCTCTCAACTAAACCATCTGAAGCATGCCTTATACGCAAGCCTTGTAGCACTTTGCCTCTACATCTTGACACCTTTGGCCCCTAGAGGATTTTTCCCGAGTGTCCTTTTCTTGCATATGTCCCTTTGCCCTAAGCATCCCTGTGTTCCGTGTGCTTGGAACTAGTATGTTTGTGACACTCAATTCCTCGTTTGTAACATAGCATTCTTTTATTCTTTTTCCAAAATTATTGAAAAAGACAAAAGAATCAAATATACCCCAAAAAGAAGAAGGGAAAAGTATTTTCTTTTTATTTGGCATCACAATGAGTCGCACTTGGACAAAGCACATCCTTTCATTTGTTCGTCAAGCTCTGGGATTTAATACAACCTTAGGAAGATATTCTCGCTACATAGAGTTGTGTCCTCCTCCATTTGGTTATTCTTCCAAACATATGGAGAGTTTGCGTTGCCTCCTGCATCGTGAACTTATGTAAAATTCCATGTTGCTTAAGTCTCATCATTTTTTGTGTTATTTCCCAGGGGAAGTTTTACGAAGCCTGAGTTGGCCCCTCTGCAGTTTGTCTCTTGCCCTCATGCCCGTCCATCCCAAAAGTCCAATCAAGTCTTTGTTTGAAATCAATGAAACCTTCAGTTTGATCATCAAGATTCTCTATTTCATACCTAACGATCCGTTGAAGACCTCTGGGTAGTGAATTCGTACACTCATATTACACTCCTACCCGATTTTTGAAGATTTTGAAGTTGTTGCTCGATCTCTGAAGACCTCATCTCCAGCCATCAGGCCTTATCAGCTTCTAGAAGATGGATACTATACATGTATATATTTTTTATTTCAAGAGGTAGCTCTGTTGTTTATTGCTCGCAGCTACACTTTATATAGTTATATGAAATGGATCTACAATGTATTCAATTGGTAGCCATGATTTTATTTTGTCCCGAGCATGGGTATGCCCGCCTCGGTGAGACAATTGTTATTTTGCAGATGGCACCTCCTGATTTCTAGTCCCTGGGTTCACTTGTTTGGTATGTTGGTGAAGATTGATAATGTATTTCAGCCATCAGATTCTCTTCTGACCTCACACATTAGGGGGCATCTGTTATAACCCTAATTTGCATGAGACATGCTTACCTGGCATCAGGCCATCTCAGATTCCTTCTTTGCCAAAACACTACTGAACAACTCTTTTTTAAAATACCTTTTTTAAAGGCCCATGTAACCTGCTCCACTACAGCCTACGTGTATCTATAGTGTCCACGCTAGCTGACCCACTATAGCCCACGTGGGCCTACAGAAGCATGAAAAAAGGAAAGTTGTTGACGGAACACACAACTTTTGGTAAGTTAACTAAACCTTTCGGCCATGCATGGTCGATCATTCGACCAAATACCTAGCTCCTTCTAGCCTATAAAAGAAGAGGTAAGGGTCCCATTTGAAGGAGAAAAACATAGTAAAGAAACTCTACCCGAATTCATATTCCCCTTTGCCCAAGATTCTGCAACCATTTTGTGATTTCAACGAAGAAGATAAGCAAGTGTGTTAGTAGTTGGTGCATAGTAAAAGAGGATCCCAGGACCAGATTCGTGGAGCAGTAGTCGGCTTCATCATTGTAAGTTTCTTTAGTGAAGTTGATAGTAAATAAGTACTTTTCTTGTCCCACCATATGAGGTTTTCATTGTTTATTACGTACATGTTGATTAAATCTCTAACCCATTAATCCATAGATCAAATGCATGTGGATTTATTTGTTTGTCTTTTGTGAATGCAAGTCATCCTTGGGAGGAGATTTGTAATCAAAGAGAGACCAAGCGTGAAGAGGGATCGATAACAAACGTCGAAAATAAGGTATGTTCACTTGATCTTCTTAACTGAGTATTTGCTTAAGAATAATGGGGATTAGTTTTGGGATGATGGTAAAAAGTAGGAATCTTTAGGTCTTTTCTACATGCACGATAAAACCCTAAGAGCTAGTCCGTAGGGGGATTTCCCACTCACAACAATGCCCTAGTTATATCCATGTTATATTTTGGCATCCATTTTGTCTCCAATGAATTTAGGCTCGAGAGTCCTTGTTACTCCTATCATGATTACGAGATTGAGCCTCATTCGTCTGATGCATCATCACTCTTGGCCTCACCCTCGGGACTCCCAAAATGAGCATGCTTTGTTGTCTTTCAAGCTTGCTTTGAAATCTGAAAGTAACATCCGATGAGACTACATTTAGGATTTTCAATCTTGTCTAGATTAACTGAGAAAAGTAACCTCTTGGAGTCTTCTTTAAGCACTTTTCAGACTCTCGAAACATGAAAAGATTGTCGAGAACTCTTGTTCTCCTTCACGCTCACCATACTAAAACTTGAAGGCACGTCTGTCCGGAGATAGTTTACCCCTTTTTCGGTCCAGATGGTCAATTTTACGAACAAAGGTATACTCTAGGAACTTTAGTTCACTAGAAGAGTATTCTCAGGTATAAGTTTAACCCTTTTTTGGGCCCGAGGGACTAAATTTATGAAAACGGAACCCCCACGGATTCCATAGTTAATGTCTTTTCAAACTCCCTAGAATTTAAAATATCGTCGAGTGACCTTGTCCCTTCACAATCGTTAAATTGGTCTAGAAGAACATCCCCTATGGAGTCCATAGTTAAGCTCTTTTCAGACTCCTTAAAATTGAAAAGATCATCGAGTGACCTTGTTCCTTCACACTCGTTAAATTGGTACAGAAGAACATCTACTGGCATGAGTTTACCCCTTTTTTTGGCCTATAGATCAAGGAGGAAAAAGGTACACCTCGAGAGATTTATCTCACGGGGAGATTTCTCCTCAGTTAATTTTATACTTTTTCGAGCTAAGGAGACTAAATATAGAAAAAGGTTATGAGTCCATAGTTAAGCTCTTTTCAGACTCCTTAAAATTGAAAATATTTCCGAGTGATCTTCTATTTTTCACACTTGTTAAAATGGTTTTGAATAGACGTCTTTTCGGTGCTAGTTTACCCCTTTTTTGAACGAACTAGACTATTTCCGAAAAAGGTACCTCAGTGGAGTCTTCTTTTGCGTTTTTTCAGACTCTCTAAATGTGAAAAAACTACCGATCTTACATTCACTCGGCTCGTGAAAAACACATTGAAGGGGTTTTCATTATGTCTTTCTAATCGCATTTGCATCTATGCATCTTTGGCCTAATGTCGGCTCCATATTTCTCTCAACTGAACCTTTGAAGCATGCCTTATATGCAAGCCTTGTAGCACTTTGCCTCTGCGACCTAACACCTTGACCCATGGAGGAATTTTCCTCTAGTGTCCTTTTCCTACACATGTCTCCTTGCTATGAGCATTAGTGTGTTCCTTGAGCTTGGAACTATTATGCTTGCGACACTCATTCCTCCTTTGTAATGTAGCATTCTTTTATTCTTTTTCAAGCTCTTTAAAAAATTGAAAAAGACAAAAAATTAAAATAACCCAAAAAGAGGGGACATGAAATATATATTCTTTTTTGGTATCACAATGACTTGCCCTTGGACAAAGCACATCCTTCTATTTGTTCGTCAAGATTTGGGATTTAATATGACCTTAGGAAGTTGTTCTCGCTACATAGAGTTGTGTCCTCCTCTGTTTGGTTACTCTTCCAAACACATGGAGAGTTTGTGTTGGCTCCTACATCGTGAACTTATGTCAATGTCATGATTCCTGAGTCTGATCATTTTTCATTCTCTTGTCCAAGGGAATTTTTACCCAGCCCGCATCGATCTTTCTACAGTTTGTCTCTTTCCCTTGTGCCTGACCTTTCCAAAGTCCAATCAAGTCCTTGTTCGAAATCACTGAAGTTCTTTTCCTGATCATCGAGATCCTCTTGTATTTTCCCAATGAGTTGTCGAAGAAATATGGGTAGTGAATTCATACACTCACATTACACTCCTACCCAAATTTTGAAGATCTTGAAGTTGTTGCTCAAGCTCTGAGGGCCTCATCTCCAGCCATCGGGCATCACTGGCTTCTTGAAGATGAATACTATATATGTATATATTTTATTTTGAGATGTAGATCCATTTTGTATTGCTTGAGGCTACACTTTATATAGTTATATGACATGGATATACAATGTATTTAATTGGCAGCCATGATTTATTTCATCCTGATCATCGGTATGCCCACCTCGGTGAGACAATTGTTACTATTGCAGATGGCACCTCCCGAACTCTGGTCCTGGGCTCACTCGCTTCGTACATTGGTGAATATTTTGTAATGTATTTTGTCCATCAGATGCTCTTATGACCTCACACATTAGGGGGCATCTGTTATAACCCTAAATTTCTCCATACATGCATACCTAGTATTTGGCCCTCTTACCTGCAAATTTTTCCAAGCCATCACTGAGTAGCTCTTCTTAAAAACTCAATTTTTGAATATGTACACACCCTACACCAATACTTCCCACGTGCATACTCTTTATGCACCACTACAACCCACGTACATATGCTAGATGCACCATTACAGCCCTCGTATACTTGCAAAAGTTGTAAGGAATTCATTGAGATTACGAGCTATTGGGTAGTTTCCCAACTAATCCACCGCCTATAGCCCGTCACTCAACCAAATAACCATACTTTTCCCATATAAAAGGAGGTGTTGGGGTATCATTCCACATCTAAGCATAAGAACAGTGAAACTCTACTCGTTTCACATCCCCTCCTTGCCCCAAGCATTTGCAGCCTTGTTGTGAGAATTCCCTTAGAATTCCTCATTCTTCCCTTTTCCTCCATCATAACCCAATCCATTGTCTAAGAAAAAGATTGAGAGGAGAAAGATACGTGGAGGTTCACTTGGAGCTTCGTGAAAAGGATCCCAAAACAGGTTCAAGGAGCAGTAGCCGACATTGGTTGTAAGTAATCATTGTTTTATCAATAAAAGAAGTACTTTTCCTGTCCCAATATCATGATGTGTCGAATGTTTGCATTTATTCTATGCTTTAATTCTAACATCTAATCTGTATTTATACATGAAATTTATGCTTGTAGTTATTTGTTTATCTGTCCTTGAATGCAATTTGGCCTTGGGAGGAGGTTTGCAGTTAGCAGAGCTATCAAGCATGAAAGGATCTACACCGGACACGGAGTAAAGGTACAGTTACCAGATCCTTTTCATTTTACTTTTCTTGCATAAGTCTGGGGTATGTTTGGGGTAGTTAGAGAAGTAGGATACTTTTAAATGGTTATTGAT
>SNQJ01S0116539.1:0-14372 GCA_010110895.2 Picea sitchensis | reverse complement strand
TTAAATAATTTCATCCCACAATCATTAAAACTATACCTAATTAACATCAATACAAAATTTGAAAAATTGAAATCTTACTTAACTATACATTTAAATTTAAATTTGAAAATTAAAATTTTAATACATTATTATTATTTCATAATAATTATTATTTCATAAAAATATATATATAGTTAGAAGGCAGTAAGGAATTTAAAATCCATCATTAAATAATTTCATCCCACAATCATTAAAACTAGACCTAATTAACATCAATACAAAATTTGAAAAATTGAAATCTTACTTAACTATACATTTAAATTTGAAAATTAAAATTTTAATACATTATTATTATTTCATTTTCAAAAATTTATCATTTCATTCCACCATCATTAAAACTAAACCTAATTAATATGAATACAAAATTTGAAAAATTAAATCTTCCTACATTTAAATTCGAAAATTAAAATCTTAATACATTATTATTATTTCATTTTTAAAAATTTATGAATCCTATATAAAAAAATTAAAACTAATTATTATAAAAAAATTCTATATAAAAAAATTTAAAACAAAATTATTATAAAACTTGTAATTAAAAATATTAACAAATAACAACATTAAATAATTGAAAACTTAATTCTAAATTATTGTTAATATAAAAAATGATAAAATTAAAAACCTCAACGTGAACAATATCAAATACCAAAAAAATTGTATGAACTAATATCAATATCAAATTCTTTGTGAAATTAAAAAACGCACATATAACAATATCAAAGTGTTTGGAATTTGAAATCCAACTCCCTTCTTAATAAATTGCTAGGTGACTTTTGCCAATCAAATTTCATTATACCCAATTATAAATATTTAGAATAGCTAAAAAGTAGAGCTAGTTTGTGGTGTCCATTCATGTTTATCCTTTCTTAATTGTATTTAAATTGCTAAGTTAAATAGTTAGAATAGCTAAAAAGTAGAGATAGTTTGTGGTGTCCATTCATGTTTATCCCTTCTTAATTGTATTTAAATTGCTAGGTGACTTTTGCCAATCAAATTTCATTATACCCAATTATAAATATTTAGAATAGCTAAAAAGTAGAGCTAGTTTGTGGTGCCCATTCATGTTTATGTTATAATGTAATGAGACATTAATTTTGGAAGCCATTCATGTTTATGTTATAATGTAATGAGACATTAATTTTGGAAGTTATTAAAATAAAATTAAAAGAAAAAAAATATTTAAAAATATTTTTTTAAATATTAATTGTATTTAAATTGCTAGGTGACTTTTGCCAATCAAATTTCATTATACCCAATTATAAATATTTAGAATAGCTAAAAAGTAGAGCTAGTTTGTGGTGTCCATTCATGTTTATGTTATAATGTAATGAGACATTAATTTTGGAAGTTATTAAAATAAAATTAAAAGAGAAAAAAAAAATATTTAAAAAAATATTTAAAAATATAAAAAAAAAATTGTAATATTAGAATGTTCAATTAATTTTTTTGTTTTTTTGGTTGTTTATCCAAATCATAAAATGTCTAAAATCAAAAAGGAAAGAATCAAATATATTTTTTGTGAATATATTGAAAGGATTAGATATTCTTATTGATTTTTAACTTGTTTAAGTATTCTTTACATATTAAAGATGTTTTAATCTTTAATAAATTTGTTTATTTTCTATTTCTATACTTGCTCGGACTAATATAGATAAATGAAATATTCATATTTTTGTTAAAATGATTCATGCTTTAGAATAGTTAACATTTTATGTTTAAAAAATAATAGAGCGCTCTATGTCACGTTTCTACAACTACCTTTATACTTTGAACTCTTCAATGGCGTCGGGCTCGGGAAGGGGCGTTGCCCCATCCTATCTCAACATCGTAGCTGGGAGCAATTGCTCCCCACTTGACAACCCAAGCAACACTATGATTGGCACCCAATAAGAACCATCCCCCATGGAAGAAGAAAAGAAAGAGGGAGCAACCTCTCAAGAGGTGGATGCACCTCAATCTCAGTCGCATCTCAACAAACCAGAAGAACGAAGATCCAACACATGCATCCTGCAGATGGATGAAATTCCTCACTTTGAGATCAAATTAGCCCAAATCAACCAAACAATTCAATATATGCAAGATCACGCTCTGATCTGTAAATTTATGGGCCTATGGCCATCAGAGAAGGCCCTAGTTTGGTGGATTAAGACCCATTGGAAACCAAAGGGAGACCTCGAACTAAAATTAGGCTCAAAGGGATTATTCACCGTGATCTTCAACCAGACAGAAGACAGAAAGAGGATCTTCTAGAATAGACCCTATTTTTTTAATTCTGCTAGACTCTATATATGCCTTTGGAAAGAGAAGTTTGTCCCGGGGAAGGAAGACTTCTCAATTGCACCAGTCTGGATCCTCCTTTATTCATTACCCCAAGAATATTGGGATTCGAACATTCTAGAAGGGATTGGAAACACATTGGGTACTTTTGTCGGGATGGAAGACGCGAGGCAACAGGGTAGGTACACCTCCTACACAAGAATCTATTTTTATCTCAACATCTCAAAACCTTTCCTTGCTTTGATCTATCTCTAGCACCGAGATATTGACTGGGTCCAAACCATTGATTATGAACACATCCCTTTCAGATGTAGAAAATTCCATTCTCATGGTTATCTCTTCAAAGACTTCCCTCTAAACATTCCTAAAGAGCAGCCCTAAAATCAGGATGAAGAGGGATTTGAAAAAGATACCTCCAAAAGGAAAATCCTACTGAAAAACCTACAGTAACCTCCACCAAAAGGTTCATGTATCAGCAATAGCTTCGCCACCTTGGAAAATATCCGAGAAACAAACACCCACAACAAGAAACAAAATCAACAAAAATAAGTATAGCGCCATAAGAGTACCCAAATGCCCCTGAATCACAATCATTCTCAACCATAAGAGAAAGAAGATACTGCCAAAGAAATACAAATCATTGATGGGGATGCAAAAATGACCCCAACAGGGGAAGGGAAAAAATGATCTTTGTTACATATATGACGCTTAGTTAGCTTAAGTGAATCCATACTAGTTGAATACGGATAATGTGATAGCAGTAATGATGTCACTAAAGTAGGGCTTATTACTAGTAGTATCATATCCTAGAGGTCTATGTGTTCTATCATTATACCCTGATACATTGTTCTAGTTGCAGACATAGGTTGCCCGATGACCAATGGGATATGAAGTATGGGCAAACATGGGATGCATACTAAGAACAATGAGGTTGAGACTCTAAGTCTTGGTACGGGTATGAAACATGATGATGTAATAGTTATGGTAATTACACTAGTACCATTAGTAGAGCAGAGTAATAACAAGAGTGATAGCATATGAGTAACCCATTGCAACTGTGATATGGTGTTTATTAATATTGTAGTATTCCCATTAGTTCAAGCTTAGATATGGATCCAAAGTATCACCTATATTTATAATAATAATAATAATAATAATCCATTTTTACATTAAACTGGTGTGAGACCCTCTTGATTGTGGGACAAGAGACCCCCTCCACCCAGCCATTTAACTCGTAAAGTCTACAAAGGTATACATACCCTAAGAGAAAACACATGTTCTTAACCATTAAGCCCACTCAAGTTATATATACACAAGAAATATATTATATAAAAAAGATAATAATAAAAATATATTTCAATATCAAACTTTAGATGAAATATTTCAATTTATATTTTAAATAAAAAATTATACATATGTAATTTAAAATTTAAAATATTATACTTAAAAATTGATATTAATTTTTTTTAATTATATATCTTTAATATTTTTTTATAAAAAATTACTCACCTTACAATCATACTATTCAACAATTTAAAAAATAATTAATAATTTAATAAATAAAAATGTAAACATATAAACCACACAATCATATTCATATACTCTGGGGAAAAACCTCATAATCTAAAATGTGTTCAATCAAAAGGGAATATCTTTCTCTCCATGTCAATCACCACACAATCATATACTCCATTTGGGAAAAAACCTCATAATCTAAAATGTCTTCAATCAAATGGGAATATCCTTCCCTCCATGTCAACCACCATCCTCATATTAGCATACTTCGTTTAAAGATAAAGATACTTTAATTGTGGTCATGCACAAAGAGCGGGTTCATCCTAGAGAGAGGAGGCACATAAGGAAAATGCTTAAGAGCTTATGTTTATTTTACAAATGTGTTGATAAATATCCTAATGTGTTATTATTTATTTCTATATTACTTATTTATATATTGAATTTTATATATTAAAGAAATTAAAATTATAATTGAATTTGTTAATGAATTAAGGTTTTGGACATTAGAATACCTTAAATATTGTATTATAAATAATGAATTTAATACAATGAGATAGAGAGGTGTGGCTTTCAATTAGGCTAGTTTTATGTGTTAAAGGTTTTTAAGGCAATTTTGTATATATTGTGTGAATGCACTAATGTTATTCTTATGGTGGGCTTTCAAGGTAATTTTGTGTATATTGTGTGAATGCACTATTTTTATTCTTATGTTTTAATGTAATCTATTAGTATTTTTTTTACTGTACATATTTATCAAATTCTTCATTTGGTATTAGAGAGAAGTTGAACCTATTATTGAATGGAAGCTTTACACGATGAAAATTGTGTAAAGAAAATGGCCAGCAATTCAAGAATGGCTAGAGCTTCAAGTTATGGAAGCTAAAGATGGATTCGAGGGTAAATCTTGTGTACTTTTTATAAACATGTCATTTTTATTCTTATGCTTTAGATTTTATTTCTATTTCCATTTTTGCAAATTTATCAAACTCTTTAAAAAAAAAGTCAAGTACCATTTGACTTTGCCCCTCAAATTCAATGTGGTTGAATGTCTCTAGAAAATATAATGCAAAGAAACTATAGAATAAGTTAGAGAATTTGTAGCAATCAAAGTCACTAGTAAACAAGTAGTTTCTTCGAAAGAAGTTGTATCATCTTAGAGTGGATGATGGCAACTTCATGATGGATCATCTAAATTCCTTTAATACTCTAGTAAGTCAACTTGTCTATGTTGATCTTAACATGGAAGAAGAAAGTAAGTGTATTACTTTGTTATGTTCTATGTTATAATCTTGAGATAAACTAGTTGTAGCAATTGGTAGTACTACTCAATCAACATTAAAGTTTGATGATGTAGTTGCATCATTGTTATCAGAGGAAATTATGAGAAAATCCATGAAAAGTTTGGTCAAAGATGTTTTATATGTAAAAGGTCATCCCCGAGATAAAAGAAATAAAGTTTTCAAGGGCCACATCTAAATCTAGAGGTAGATCTAAAGCTCCCAGTTGATCTATAAGGAAATGTTGGAAACGTAGTAAATCTTAGCATTGTACGAAAGATTACAAATCTAAGAATGTTGATGAAAGTAAGGGATCCGATAATGCCACTTCCACAAAAACAAAAACCTCCACAAAAGGAGGCAATGTTTACTTAGCATCTACAGGTACACATACAAATCATGATGTATAGTTGATAGACTCAAGTGTTTTATTTCATGACTCCTCACATAGAGTGGTTTTGAGAATATGAAAAGTACAATGGAAGTGATGGTTTCCTAGGAGGTGACTCGACAACCAAAATCATAGAACATGGAAGGGTTAAGTTGTCCCTTGGAGATGGAAGGAAAAGAAATCTCCCTGAGGTTCTACACATTCCAGATATGGCTACAAACCTAATATCTCTAAGTAAGATGAGTGATGCAAACATGTATGCTATGTTTGAAAAAGAAACATGAAGATAGTTCGAGGAACAATGGTATTGATGAGGGGGGTTTGGATTGAAACTATGTACAAGTTGTTGGGAAGCATTATTAATGATGGTTGCAACAATTTTGATGTAACTAAGAATAGTAATGAAGAAGACAATATCACTACTATCTCGAGAGAGAAAACAATGATGTGGCATCAAAGACTGGTACATATTGGAGAGAAGGGCCTTTGATCACTTCATGGTAAAGGGATGGTTGAAGGGAGGTATGATTGCTTATTAGATTTGAATTTTTGTGAACATTGTATATATGGTAAACAAAATAGAGTACAATTCTCATCTGGTACTACAAGAGCAAAAAGAATCTTGGAATCGATACACATTCGTGTTTGGACCTATGCTTAATCCATCACTAGGTAGATCTATGTATTATGGTTCATTCATGGATGATTTCTCAAGGGACACGTGGATCTATTTCCTCCAAAAAAAATCTAAGGTTTGCTATAAATTTAAAGAGTTCACGCTCTTATAGAGAACCAAACAAAGAAGAAAATAAATACGTTGAGAATAAATAATGGTAGAGTGTTATACGGAAACGAGCTCAAGAAATTATGCAATAAGTGAAAAATAGTTATGCAAAAGACTACTCCATACACACCTCAATGGAATAGAGTTGCAAAAAGAATGAATAAGACATTGATGGAAAAGGCAAGAAGTATGCTTTGTGTTGCAAGGTTATCACAAGAATTTTGGGTAGAGGAAGTGAATGATCAATTCCTCTATGTTCCTCGATGGGATAATGCACATGAATGCTTCATTCATCCACTTAGTTGGTTCATTATAGCTTATCCCCCACTTCTATAACTATTAGGTAAAATGAGTGCATACCTCTTCCACAATGCACACTCCAAAGAAAAACTTAAACTAGGGATAAATAGTTTCCTCAATCTTCATGAGGTCATGAGAACCATCTCAAGCATCAACAATATGCAAAAGTGATATACTTCATACATACATCACACACAGGGCAAGGTCAAACCTCTCTAATACCAAGTTAAAAAATAAAAAGGGAGAACCTCAACATAATGAGCATAACTTCACATAAAATAGGCTCTAATGTATAATTGAGAAAGCCATATTAGGGAAAGCAACTCTAACAATTTCTTTTTATTACATGATTCACATAGCACATTTATGTAAAAGTAAATTGACTTCATCCGATAAAAGTTATGTATAATAAACTCAATTAATAAGATTGTAAAGAATGAGAAGGTTGCTTAAACATTTTGTTAATGTGGTCCATGTAAATAGAATAATTGTTTCATAAATGTGGCAATCACTGACACCCCTTAAGAATATTGTTTAACAATTGTAAGACAACAAACATATCTAACAGTCTAATGACGACCATTTAAAAATAAATTAATGGAATTGACTTAACGAGACCGATGTTGGAGATGTGTTGTACTATTTGTAGGTAGGCTTAGTCGCATACCCATACCCCCTAGCAGGGGAGGAGCCTCCAAAAGAAACTTTTGGATCTCCTTTTGGACCTTTTTGTACTTTTTCGACAAATGGTTTTTGACCTGTTGTAAACTAATTTCCATTAAAGAATTAGGGTTGTAATCTACCCCTAGTTAAGAAATAAGGTTTTGGATACTACATAATACATAAATATTGTATTGTTAACGATGAAGTTAATACAATGAAATAGAGGTGCAGCTCATTGAAGCTCATTTTATCCATTAAGAGTTTATGGGACAAATCTTGTATACACTATGTGAATGAGTCATTGTTATTCATATATTTAAATTTTGTTAATATTACCTTCTTAAATAGAGTTATCACTTAACAATAATGTTTAACAATATCATAACAATGGACCTATATAATGGTTTCAAGACAATTATCTAAAAATAGATAAAGTCACTAAGAGTAAGATTAACATGAAAGTTAAATAAGCTCTAAAAAATAAATAGAAGCTTTCAATTTATAAAATATGTACTTTATAAAATAGAGGATAAATAGTTTCCTCAATCTTTTCATCTCAAGATTCAACCCTCTCTAATACCAAGTTTAAAAAAAAGGTACAACCCCAACATAATGAGTACAACTTCACATAAAATAAGCTCTAATGTATCATTGAGAAAGCCATATAAGAGAAAGCTCCTCTGAAAATTGTTCTTTAGTACATGATTCACATAGCACATATATGTAAAAGTAAATTGACTTCATTCTATAAAAGTTATGTATAATAAACTCAATTAATAAGATTGTAAAGAATGAGAAGGTTTCTTAAACATTTCATTAACATGGTCCATGTAAATAGAATAATTGTTTCATAAACGTAACACCCCTTAAGAATATTGTTTAACAATTGCAAGACAACAAAAATACCTAACAGTGTAATGACAACCATTTAAAAATAAATTAATGACATCCACCTAATGAGACCCACGTTGGAGATGTGTTGTACTCTTTGTAGCCCTAGCACGAGAGGAGCCTCCACGAGAAACTTTTGGATCTCCTTTTGGACCTTTTTATTTCTATTAAAGAAATAGAGTTGTAATCTATCCTGAGTTAACAAATAAGGTTTTGAAAGTTAAATAATACATAAATATTGTAATGTTAACAATGAAATAGAGGTGTAGCTCTCATTGAAGTTGATTTTATCTTGTCTACATTATGTGAATGAACCATTCTTATTCATATATTTATATTTTGTTAATATTGTTTTCTTACACAGGTTTATCACTTAACAATAATGTTTAGCAATATTATAACAATGGACATATATAATGGTTTCAAGACAATTATCTAAAAATAGATAAAGTCACTAAAAGTAAGATTAACATGATTTTTATTTTTTATTTGTTTTTGGGGTCTGGCGGAATCACCAATTACGTGTGCCCACGATGCCCCTTAAGCGACACACACGATCCAACTAGGTGTGCCCACGATGCCTCTTACGTGGCACACACGATCCAACTAGGTGTGCCCATGATGCCCCTTACGCAACACACACGATCCAACTAGGTGTGTCCACGATGCCCCTTACGCAGCACACACGATCCAACTAGGTGTGCCCACGATGCCCCTTACGCGGCACACACGATTAGTCAAGGGGATTTGAACTCGAAACCTCATGAAACTTCATATCACTTCAAGATTTGAACTCGAAACCTCATGGAACTTCATATCACTTCATATTCATGGCACTTGCCAATTGAGTTGCCCTGACTAAATATTTACTTTATGAAATAGAGAATATTTGAGAAGCCTCCTTTATAGTTATTTACATACAAATGAAATAAATATAACAAATAGTCAAATAAACAAAGTAAAATAAAGGTTAATTACATTTTACACTTTAAAATTACAAAGAAAAGAAATTCAATTTATAAAATATGTACTTCCTAAAATAGAGAATATTTGAGAAGCCTCATTTATAGTTATTTACATACAAATGAAATAAATATAACAAATACTCAACTAAACAAGGTAGAATAAAGGTTAATTGCATTTTACACTTTAAAATTACAAAGAAAAACTATTTTATCGACCTTAAAATGAAGGTATTGAAATTGAATGTTACAATAAAAACATTTAATATATCATTTGAAATTAAATATTTGCTTTTAAATGTTATTATATATTGATGCTCCAACCACCAATCAAAAATAAACAAGTGTGTTAACATTACTTTTTAACGAGTTCAATCCCCACAAGTGACATGTTTGGCTCTTAAGTTAAGGGGTGTTTTCCCTCCACCCACTTCTAATCCCCTCAAGTGATATGTTTGGCTCTTTAAAATGAGTGAAATTAAAAAGTAACAAACTATTTTTTTTACAAGGAAAACTTTTCTCCTATGTTCTAATACACTCATTTTATGTTCTAATACACTCATTTTTTGAAATTCTAATAATTTAAGTCTTTTTAGAATGGACTAAATTTTTATAGAGAAAAGTTCTATGATCAAAATTCCCTTTAGTCAATTAAAATTATAACTTATTACAAAATTCTCATTAAATTTGAGAAAAAAACTAGGTAAAAATAATTAAATTCTTCACTAATTAATTTACTCTTATTAAAAAAAAAATGCCTAGAACACAAATATACACAAATATACACTTAATTTACTCTTATTTATATATATATATATAAATAATTATGAAATAAAAAGTTTAAATATTTATATCCTAACATTAAATCTTTAATATTAGATTTGATATACATCATTTCTTTGATAACATTAAATTTGGTATACATTATCTTTCTGGTAACATTAGATTAATTTTAAAGTATTTGGTAACATTAGATTTAATGAGCATCTTTATCTAATTAATTGAAAAAAATGGCTTTGATAACATTAGATTTAAATTTGGTATACATTATCTCTCTGGTAACATTAGATTAATTTTAAAGTATTTGGTAACATTAGATTTAATGAGCATCTTTATCTAATTAATTGAAAAAAATGGCTTTGATAACATTAGATTTAGTATACATTATCTCTTTGGTAACATTACATATTCGATGAAAGCCTACCTTTATCTAATTAATTCAAAAAAATGTTCTCAGCACATAAAGTGTATATAATTTACTAAGGGGAATTTAGGAGATTTCCTCTTGCTCAGGGGCATTAACACGAAAACAGCATACTAACATATGTGACTTTAATATCATACCTTGAAACTGATTACTAATTCCAATACCATACCTCGTGAAACATCTTTAACTTCTGATGGTTAATTTTATTATCATATTGATTTACGATAAGAATATGGTAGAATATCTTAATTTATAATTATTATTTATGTGATATTATCCGCATCTTACTATATATCCTTCCGTTAATATTTTGTTGCACATTAGCACTGCTCTTCACAAACCTTTTGTGATCACTTCTAAATTGAAAATACTATAAACATGGCGTAGAACTCTGACACAGATGTAAATGATATGTATATATTATGATGCCACCAAATCTTCGGAAAAAGAAGCCATATATCAAACAGCTTTAGGATTCTTCCAGGGTTTGACGATCGAAGAATGCCTGGCGACATGGTGTGAACTTCATACCTCTGTCAAATTGAATTCTAAATGAGCACAGTCGCCGCTGAAAAAAGGTGGTGTTAACAACGTTGCGCTCTAACAACCAAGATCGAGGAATCAACTTTCATCCAAATAAACAACTAATTGCATTTTAAGTATGTGAATTCCACTCAAAGTGTGGTGTTTCCCACTATTGAAGCCTTGAAGTATCCTTCCTGCAAAGACTACTGAATATGCCATTATGAAAGTGCCGCAGAGAGGTCGCATTACCATTTGAAGCCTATCTCCATGCATAAAGACCACAAGTTAAAAAATCATAACATATACCAACTGGAATGGAGATGACTTTAGGGTTCATTTGAAGCTGTCAAAAGTTCCTGTCAGCTTTATTTTCTATTTTTTCCTATATAAAATGCTTAGGCCTCTGTAAATAGAGAGGATTCATGAATCAAATCCAAAGTCCTGCATTACCAATCTGGGTATACAAAGATTAAATTGAATCAGTAATGAACGCTGGGGCGTTGAAGTGCAATGGAAACGTTGGACACAGCTCTGACTAGGCTTGTCCATCTTCAAAAAAAAATGCAATGGCCTAAAAGGAATATCAGTCAATCAAACACTGTCATTCTGAAATTTTTGAAACTCGTTTAATGGGCCATGTAACATTAGATAAAGATAATTTAGCTAGTTTACCCTTCACCCAGTGATAGGAGTAATGGGACAACATTCTTATCCTACCCTAAGTAGTTCAATAAAATAAATTAAGCGAAGCGACTGAACTGCTGGGAGGATGTACCTTCTGAAATCCAGCAATTTCCCTTCATAAATACGTTGAGCGGAGTAACACGATGAAGTGGGAGGAAACCACTACAAGAAGATTGCCCAGGTCCCAGAACCAATGTCATTGGGCAAACTGATAACAATTAACAAGTTACTTCAATGTGGGCTTTTAAAGAAAAAAAGAAATTCCCACATGAAAATATATTATTTCCAGTCATCTCAAATGGCACTGTAAAGTGATATTCACATTGCATAATGCAAATGCTTTTACAGCTTAAAAGCTCATATGAAGATCATACCCCTGGGCCCAACAATCTGAACTCTTTTAGATTGTTCTTTACCCTCCCTATCTTCACTATAAAATCAAGAATTTTATACAGCCAAACTGCACACTGTAGCAGTACAGCAAACCTGCGATAAGCAACAAACTTAGTCTACTCTTGTTTTATACTAGAAGATTCTTTGCCGTTTGGGGTTTTCCCATGGCCAACTTTGGGAACAAATTTTGCAGGAGTTGAACGCTCTGATTGAGAGAAGGTTATAAGAATATGCATCAAGAGTGTAACTGTAGCAACCCCTCCAAGTAACCAGGCAACACCCTTCCGAGTGGAAATAAGAGGCCTCAAAAGTTTTGATGCCCCAATTAACAGAATTGAACACCATCCCAATACTACCTGGAGACATCCGGAAAAGATAAAATTACATCACATTCAATACTAGATTCCAAACATAATAAGCTTAAGCAGAAAAAGTCTAAAAAATTTACTGCTGGGTTTAAGAGTCTAAGTGGTATTAGGACGAGCATAATCCCAATAAATTCCTACTGTAATAAACTTGTGAGGGGTGTTAGCCAACAGAAACTAGACAATAAGCTTTACAAGCATACAAAGTGCAGTTTCATAAGCCTTACCACAAGGGACTTGATCGGCCGACTCATTGGCTGATAAAACTGCTCTCCAAATGTATTATCAATTTTGTGCTTATCTAATAGATCATCCTGCTTGCCATTATAAACAACAAAAGCATTACACTCATTTTCCACTATATTAAATGCCAATGACTTTGGCCTGCATCCTGCATATTAAAATGAGCAATACTGGACACTAGTAATCTAAATTATTTTTATCTTGGAGCTGATTTTTTTTTCGACTAGATAGCTTGAATCTCTTGTGGAACTGGCTATTTCCTTTTGAAAAGATACTTGAGTCCCTAATGGAACTGATTTTCTATTATTAATGAGCTGGTTGGGATTAAGCACCTTACAAACGAAGGTATCCCTGCACCACTGAGCGATTCCCTCTTCTGTTTCAGGTAAACCATCCATCAAATGTCGCTTAATATGCACATGAAGCTACAGCACATAGTAGTATTAACTTAGTCCAGACTCCATTATGATCCTAGGAAAAGATATAAATAATTAACCACAGGTGTTGCAAATCAGTCGAGCGAAATGTCGGCATGCTTCCAAACAGGGAAGATTTCATTTTTTAAGCCACTCCATTGTCCCAACCAGAGACTAATCGAGAGACTACGATTAGAAGGCTTAAAAGTAAGTTTGATTTGAATACTATTCTTCAAGTTAATGCACCATAAAAAGCACCAAAAACCGCACTTAGAACGACAGGAAATAGACCCTTGAATAAGTGGTAATAGAATCATCCTACCATGGAAGGCTGACCCTTCAAAAGGCGCAACATCGTGGGAGATGGCTCTCCCTTTGGAATAGCAACAGTTATATCATATATCGCTGGAACAAATGACCGAAGGTTGCTGACAGCTGAAACAAAGCCCTGAAGCAAATCAGCAAGAAATGCTCGAAATTAGTATGACCATGGAAAAGGTTTCAAGCATGGACCATATCAAAGAAGGAGAGTTGAGTTTTTTGACAAAATGGAAAAATATTATGAATTACAGTGATCATAATAAAACTCCAAAATCAACATTCTCGGAGGAAATAGATTATTTTTATAGGTGAGCCAGTCAGTAAATCCACAAAGTTTAGGAAACCAGGCATTCCAAGACACTGACTGACTTTCCCTTAATTTTAAAATCTGGCAATATTAATGCAAAATTACCTTCAACCATATCATAAAAAATCCATAATAAGGTTTAAATGACGTAGAAAGATTTTTATAGAAGCTCTGAGAAATCAGAAATGTAGACCATAAGTTGGTGGAAAACGATCACTGAAAGAAGATGCTGAAGCCAATATACCCCTCACAACAATATCCCAATAGCCATAGCTTATTCATTGTTTTTTTCACAAAATAGCAAATAAGAATATCTTGAACGAATAATAACCTCTTCTAAAAACCATAGTTATGAATGTGTATAATCTCCTAGTCTAAAATGTGATGAACCTTTTAAAAGAAAATGATGCTACATGTCATCATAAAGAATCTAGTAACATCTTTTGAGGTGAACCAACCCGGTTCACTTATGGAAATCAGAAATGTAGTGCATAAGATGGTGGAAAACGATCACTGAAAGAAGATGCTGAAGCCAATATACTCCTCAGAACAATATCCCAATACCCTTATTCATTGCTTGTTTTCACAAAATAGCAAATAAGAATATCTTGAACGAATAATAACCTCTTCTAAAAACCATAGTTATGAATGTGTATAATTTTCTAGTCTAAAATGTGATGAACCTTTTAAAAGAAAATGACGCTACATGTCATCATAAAGAATCCAGTAACATACTTTTGAGCTAAGTCACTAGACACGTGGACACGGGACATGGAGGACACGAAAATACGAGTGTCGGACACGGGCACGGC
>SNQJ01S0116538.1:3363-27851 GCA_010110895.2 Picea sitchensis | reverse complement strand
AATGGGTGATCATATTTTATATGGGGCTTTGTCTTACTTTGATGTAGAGCATTAATGCCAAAATGTTTATATTCATTCTCTCTTTGTAATTTGGAAGATCCGGCTTTTAACCGTTATGTGTAGTATGTAACACATTTCAAATTTTATTTAAAAAAGAGGAATGATTGAAAGGAAAATGGAAGGATAAGATTATCTCCATAAGTGAGTTTATGTCATTACAAGGAAGTGGATTTTAGCTGGTTTCTTTGCAATGATGGTAGTCTTATGATTGCCCAAGGGTGTTGCATTTTGAAAATTTTGGTCAGTAGTTTAAGTTCTGAGAATCCAAATTGCTTGACAACATTGAGATCAAAGTGGTGGAGTGTTAAAGGATAGATAATCCCAACTATGTGCTTGATAGAATACTTACAAGAGGAGGAAAGCTTTAAATGATAGATAATCTCAACTATGTGTTTGATGGAATACTTGCAAGAGGAGGCAAGCAAAGATTTTTGAAAACTATAACAACTTACCTTATATTCATAACATCTTAAACATAGAAGTCACTGTTATAAGTTACCTAACACGGTGCATCCATGGATTGCGCTCTTTCCCACCCAATAGTCCTTTCCCAGCTTACCTGCTAAGGAGATCGCAAACATACTCTTGAATCTTCGTGAATGCATGAGACGTGAACAAGCAGTTTGGTGCCTCGCCTTACGTAACTGGTCATTTGTTGTCCCTAGAAACTGGTATATGTATCTGTGTCGAGGAATTAATGAGGAAAGAGCCATCGTTATGACATGATAAATCAAACTGTCACCAAAACCCCAGTCATATTCATTGGTTTTGTTATACTCTTCAACTTTCTTGTGCAATATATGTTCCTCTAAAATTCAAGTGTTAGGGTTTGTGCCCTAGAGTTCCAATCGCAATCACATGATCTCATTTTAATTTTTTGGTGTTGTTTTTTCGTGTAAGTTCTTGAATTGGATGGAAATGTGGCAAAGGATAACAAGAAGAACATGATTATTCCAAGGCATATCCTTTTGGTTGTAATTTTACACATTTGTAGATGCTCATTTTATGGAATAGTCTTCTAATTTGTAGATTCTCATTTTGTAGAATAGTCTGCTAATTCCTTATACAAATTTTACATTTGTAGATTCACTACTACACTTTTAAAAGTGAACCTAATCGAACTTGATGAAATTCCGTTTAAATTTCATTTTGAATTCTCCAAACTATTTTATTTGTTCACCCTCACCCTCAAAAGATGCCTCTACATTCATTGTCACCCTTGCATGCCACGCTATTGTTTGTCACTAATATATAGATTAACTTAATGTTGAATTTGATAGAAATTTGATTAGAAAATAAAATTTCAGATATTTTCTAGATATACTTTCAAATTAAGTTGATTTGTTATAAACATTTATGCTTTATATTCAAGTGACTGACATGACATTATACTTATCTTCATATTTTAGCACATCAAAGTGGATTTCCACATGGATAAGTTAGTGTGTTTTCAAACACTGGAGAATGTGAATCCATTTCTAAGTGGAACCTAGACTATTGGCACAAGCCAATTTTGGGAAAGAATCAAAGCAGCGCCAGAAAATAAGGAGCGCACCGAAAACAGAGGAAAATAGGGAGCGTGCTGGAAAAAGAGGAAAAACAACGTCGAGAAAAGCAGTTACAAAGTGGACAAACTATTGCGGAGAAGTTGGAAAGTGTACAAGCACCGACTTGGAGAACGGTTGGATCGAGGACCAACCGAGATTGAGAAGTTGGAAAGTGGACAAACCTAATCCACTTAGGGTTAGGGTTTTTTTAAGGGCTTTGCCCCATTTTGTTGTATAAGTAGAATGTATTAGGACTATGAAAAGGTTGTTATTGAGTTAGTTAGTTCAAATGTCCCTTAGTTGGATAAGAGGTTTTTGTTGAGAGTTTGGTTAGATGTTCTCAATTCTGTGAGGACTGTCACGATCTGTGGAGATCGAATGTACTGGCGGAAGAATTGTACAATGTGCAACACTGAATTTTGCATGAATATGAATAAAGAGCCAAAGCGACAAATCTTTGTGGATGTAACCTAGGAGGGGGTGAACCACGGTATATATGTGCCATGTGTATGAATGGTTGCATTGTTTACAGTTATATTTGAGTTAATGAGCTATATGATAGATATGTTAAAACAATAAATGGAATAATATTGTGCATTAAGGATGAAATGTTGAACCCTATAGAACAACACTGAATGGATGAATGTCATAGTTAGTATTTAGATCTGAATCTTAAGTTGCAGTAGATGAGTATATGTCATTTGGTATATGCTGGTATAATGGTCAATGAAGTCTGGTGGAATAGTTGAGTCACTGGTCCGAGCTAAGGTCTTGCTAGGGATAGCTAAATAAATGAGGGTTTGTGAGTTAGTCAATGAATAGATCTAATGTTCCTGAGAGAGATACACATCCCATCCCATGGTTGCAGACATTTGAGTCCTGTGGCCACCCATTGAAGCCATCTCAGGTGAGATTGTGCAGTGTAGTTTGTGCATTGAGTTTCCTTCTGGTATCTAGAAGGGCCGATGGTCTAAGGGTTGTTGGTAATTCTATAGTTAGAACCTGGGTCAGCCCATAAGCAGCCAACAATGGTTCTATTTCCGGTTGGAATGCAGAAGATTAGATCTGGAGGGATGTATCATGTAGTATAGCGCGAGGGCTTAGGAAAGGGAATGTTTCTAGGTTGGAATCCCACAAAAGCAGAGATTGAAAGATGGTTGACAATTCAGGAGCTAGAGTTTGCCCACAAAGATAATAGAAGCCCTAGGTTTAAGCCAAGACAATACTTGGAGAGATACGTATTCAACGAAATACATTAGAGTTTCTTTAGTGAGTTTCCCACGCTATTGCAGGAGTGGATAACACGGTTGAAAGATACCCATCCGAAAAATAGAGTTAGATCAGTGGAGTGGACATAAGAGAATATTGCACAGTTGAAGAGGGTGAATAATAAAATTATCATTGTTGGCACATGGGCAGACCCAGGGTTCAACGCTTCAACAATGCACCAACAAAACCCTAACTACCGGCCCTTTCGGCAACACCTGCGAAGCAGATGAAGTCTCACCCGAGGTAGAGGCAGGGGTGGTTGCATGACTCAAGTGTCTACAACCTAGCTGGGACACAGATATGTGATCACAGTACTTAACAGAGCACTTAGCGGTTAACATTCATTAATATTTAACTCTTATCCACTTCGCAGGAGAAAACCATAATTACAGAACAACGCAGTATTCAATAAGATCTAACACATCCAACCACTTAGCATATAGAAATAGATCAGATATAGCATTCATTCACATCACTAAGCACTAAGATACTATATCAGATGCATCTAACATATATTGCTACACTAAGCATAACTCACATAACAACCATAATTCACAAAGCAACCACAACACATGATATACGTGGTTCACCCCCAGCGTGGGGCTATGTCCACCAACTCTTCTTCTCTTCATTATCTTCATTCAATGCACAGAGCCATAAGACCCACTCCGCATAGG
The DNA here is from genome assembly GCA_010110895.2 of Picea sitchensis. Taxonomy (NCBI): domain Eukaryota; kingdom Viridiplantae; phylum Streptophyta; class Pinopsida; order Pinales; family Pinaceae; genus Picea; species Picea sitchensis. The sequence goes on along the minus strand of SNQJ01S0116538.1, from coordinate 24,298 downwards.
ACAGGAGATCTGCGTGCACCTCGCCAGATCCTCCTTCCCTGAGTTAGGTCACAGCACAAAGCCTTCTTACACAGTCTGCACACCAGCTTCTTACAATCACTTGCACTTAGCTCTGCAAGTCTTAACACATAGCATGAACAAAGCCTCTAGCTCCAGACCAAGCCACAAACATTCACTACTACTACTTTCTTACATCACCTAGATATATATTTATACATTGCAAAAGGGACCTAAACATGGGTAAACCCATGCGCCGACATCACATTCTCGTTACATAAAACCCTAAACCCAAAAATCCCTAAAAAGGGGGCAAGATCCCGCGATCTCCGCTTCGCCTTGCGCTCTGCCTTCGACTAGCCTGTCGAAGTCCCAAAAATGGTCAAACATGACCAAGGTTCTCCAAAACTTGGTCAAGGGCCAACAATCATACATAACAATTAAATCCAATCGTTGATTACAAGCCCACATGTTTGGAACTAAAGTTTGCGACAACTGTCGACATGAAGGACGTGTGACGATGATGAGAAACTCGGAGGCTTACAAGACACACATGAAATGCCAGACATTGAGGGGCTAGCAATAAACAAGGTACCCACCAACCCTACATATCAACCTGGTTGGGTTCAACATCTCTGTCACATATGCTCGTCCTCTCCATTACAAATATCATTTTGTGGTTAGCCTATTCTATCACTTTTTATATACATCAGAAGCCATGCATTGTTACACATTTCATTGGAAACCATGTGAAGGAATTCACTCTGCAAAATCTCGTTGTATAAGAAATCAACCAACTTTAGTGGTCAATCTCATTATATAAGAAATCAACCAGCGTTAGCATTCATTAATGGGTAACTGTATGCCATCTCAGGGATCTAGAAGGGTATTTGTAGAGTTAATGGGTCGTGAAGAATTTATAATGGTGACGAGAACAAATGGAAAGATAATGGAGTACACAACACGCCTTCTCATTAGAGATCTCATGGTTGTGTACCCACAACATTCGGTTGTGCATTCCAAGGATGCAATATGTCACTCTCTTTCGTCGAATGAGAAGTTGGTTCCCGGGCAGTTATATTCACTACTACTTATTCATAATTCGCCTTCTCTTTCCAAATAATTCATTTTATTACGTTCCAAAGGCATCAATCATGGCAGCTACAAGGGTAGAATTAGCAGAAAAATGAAAGAGAGTACTCTCCCTTTTTAGTTATGTCTCTGCAGGATGGTTGCAGTATTATGAGGGTTAAGATGGTAATCTCAAACCCAGAACTAGAAGCCTTTCTTTCTGATCATTCTATGAAGGATAAATCATTGTTGCTTCACCTTCAGTCTAAGGTGGCTAAATAATATTATGGCGCCACAAGAAGATGCAACAACGGTGGATGGAGACCATTGCTAGAGGGAATTTCAGAGCTCAATTGGGAGGCAGCCATTCTCCGCACAGCCAAATTCTTCCACCATTGTTTTGAAACTTATCACAAATTATACAATTTAATATTATTACAACTTTAAATCATCGTTGTTTGAAACTTATAAAAAATTATACAATTTAATATTATTATAACTTTAAATCATCCTTGTTTGCCATACTATTGTCGGGCAGGGACTAAGCTGCTATGTAACCCTTGTTTCTATGATTATTAATTTGAATTTATATTATGCCCATTCCTTCATTCATGTCATCCCAATAGTAGTTGAAGGCATTCATTTCTATGCTTTATAGGCTTGGTTCTATGGTAGTTGAAATTATTGATTTCGGTGAATGTTTTTTTATCATCTCTATTTTGTTTTGGATGAATATCTGAATGATACCTTGGTTCTACGATAGTTAAAATTATTGATTTCAATGAATAATTTTTATCATCTCTATTTTGTCTTGGACAGATATATAAATAATATCTTAATTGTGATAGGTGTGGCTTTCGGCATTGGTTCTGCAATTGCACATCGAGTTGTTCATGCATTCATTTTCTTTGTCCATAGTAAGTGGGGTTCTTCATGCATTCCTTGGGCCACAAATAGTTGCACCATGAGGTTGCACATTCAAAATCTCATGCTACTGGACAAACGAGCATGTTTACAATGCCAAATTTGAGTGGAAAACATTTTTATGGAAATCCCATCAAAGGATTCTAGGAGGTGTGTTTCCAAGGGCCTATTTAATATGTTTTAGAATAATAATAAGGTCAACTTGGAAATGCATTTGATTTATTAGTTTTGGTTCTTAGTGTTATCTAGTGGCTTTACCAACTATGGGAATGATATTGGCAAATGTTAGTTCTATTTAGATATGTTGAATGCTTGTAATATACGTTCTACAATGGGTAATTCATTAGGCATAGAATTTGTTTTTAAGTGGGCTAAGTTGTGTTTGTTTGAGAGTAATTTTCTAGTATCTAGTATTTTTGGGTTGATTAATGCAATGCTACTCTAAATGCATCAATGGAGTGGGAGCTCATCAAGCATATAAGAAAGTCCAATATGTTAATGAACATTGATATTGTAAAGTTAGATTGTTGGTTTTTTCTATAATTGTATCAAGAGGTGCTTTCTATAGCCCCATATCAAGCAGCTGCAATTTTGTGTTCAATGTCAACCTCAAGTAAAATATTTCAATGTCTAGACTCACTTTCAAATATTTTTATCTCTCTCCATATATTAACTTTACATTTTGATCAGTCTATATATGTACTTTACTACTATATGAAAGATATTAGACACCATTTTTAGCTACATTTTCTAGGATGTTATTTCCTATCCATTTATCTTGAAAAAAAAGCCCTAAAACAAATGTTTATTACTATTCTACCACATATGTGCTAGTTTGCAGTGCAAAACACATTCAATGTGCTGAAAAACTAATACAAGAAGTTGAATTCATCCCAATCTCATTATTACAACGTTTCTTTGAACCATCTAATAAAAAAATATTACAATGTCCCTTGGGACGATAACCAACATTTGTTAACTCTTCGTTTATTAGACAACTTGAAACTTCTTAATTAAATGTAATTTAATTGCTTGATAATTTACTAATCCATGTTTTTTTTAAGAAATTGTAATTTGATTTAGAAATAGAAAGAGATTACATATTATAGATTTATTTAGCATTGAAACAACATCATTTAAGTTGCATAAAGCTTGGTTTTCAACAGATCTATCCTCCTAATTCTAAAAAAATGCTAAGGAAAATAAAACTTGCATAAAGCTTGGTTTTTGAGAAACATATCTACCTAATAAAAAGTTTAGGGTTATATATAGTTATCCTATTACAGAATGCCCATATCACTTTATACAATCATTTGCTAAAAAAACACTTTGATACATATAAAAATTGAAATTATTGATTTACATTGCTTCATTCTTTAAAAACCATAACAACAAAGTTTAAATAGTGATTCAATATAAAATACTTATGATATTACGCTATCATAGTCACAATTTGCTTCCAATGCCCTTGACTTCCAATTACTTCGGCATTCCCATTCATCATTTTAGGGAGTATGTTAGTAGAATAGATTTTAATCAGTAATGTCTATGGAACCAACAAATAGGTGGAAGAGCATCTTGAAATAACAAAAGAAGAAGAACTCTCATAAAGAACATGTGGTTCATACACGATTCATAAAGGCTATTTTCTCTTATTGTATCATAATCAAGGCAAGTTCTTGATCTCTTCTATGACAACAACTTTGAAGGACTAGGATGATAGTTTTTTTGTCTAATCTTATTTCAAAGCTTGACTTGTATGATTATGATTTTTGGGGGTGAAGCAAGTATTGAAAATTTGTCATTGGTCAAATGAGGGACTTCATAAGTGGCATGTTTATGCTCTAATTTTGTCTATTTTGTTTTGATTATTGTGTAATTCATTAAAGTTTCTTGTGTTTGCCACAATTTCTCAATTTATAGGTTGAAAAATTAGAATAAAAGCTTGTAGCAAAGATTACGGATTAATAACACTGAGAGGTTTGCACATGGTTTTTTTTGTATCCCTCTCATTGCTTAATAGATATGGGGTTAAGATGGATATATGTTACATCAAACATGAAATCCTCTTTGGTCATATAGTCAATACAATTCTTATGAAGCTATATAATATTCTACTTGATCTTAATGCTATGTGTCATTCATCTAGCATGTACACTTGCACTATAATAATACAACAATCATTTTCTTATGTGTAACAAGAATATAGATACTAGCATTCCATTGACATTCATGAATTATCAATTTTGGTTGTATTGAAACATAACTCAAATTGCTATTGTTTAAAAACTTATCTTAACATATTTTCAAAACCAAAGGAAATGCTCTTTTCTCTACATATCTAATCCTTATCACAATAGTTACATGAGTTGTTTTCTTTGTTACATGTAATTTAACCATTGTTTGCTTTGCTGACATTCTCAATCCTTACAACAAATTTCAAAAAGTTGTTTCCAAAGGTTACAATAAGAAAGTAGAGAGATAGTGCTAATCCCTTGCCTCTTCTTTTAGTCAACTAAATTGTGAGAAAAACTTATTGATGTGCCACCTCATCATTAATATCGAAGTTGAATATATTGTTTAGATTGTGTTAGAAGCCAAGTTGGATCCAACAAAAAGTTTTGTTTTTAACTTCTCTTAATAGCTTCTTCGTCTATGTTTGAAGAACATGTTGTGGAGTGTGTGCACTACATTTAATGGATGATAAGAATTAGAAGGTTTAAAGAGAGACATAAAAGAGAGCAATTTCTTTGTTAATTTTCTTGAATTTCAATAAGGTGCAATACAATCAAATATCTTCCTTAAATCACTCTCAAATTCTGATCACCTTTCAAATCCCTTGTCAAGGGGTAGATGGAGAGAACACGAAGAGGAGAGGTGCATCTTGCCTCCCTCTCACCCTCTGAGTACAGTACCCCAAACTCTACTAGTTTCATAGGTGATTGGAAGGCTCATCACTATTGGGATGTTGGTAATTAGGGGTTGAGAGTGGAGTATAGGAAATGTTGGCACATAGCTTGGTGTTCATTTATGGTTTCTCCTAGCGGTGACATTTCTATGCGAATTGACTCCCATAATCTAGTCCTCTAGTATATGCTCCATGAATTCCAAGTAGAGTTCATGAGGATGGTTGGATCTAGTTTCTCCTAGTGCGGATTTGTGCATGCATACATTTTTATGCCTTGGTGCATGAACCTTACTCAAGAAGGGCCACTCTATTGGGTTACCAATGAAGGCTTGGTTTCTTGCTAGGGTTCGTGCACACCTCAATGGCATAACTCAAGCTAGGGTTTGGCCATGCATGTGCTTTAAAGATAGAGCATCCTTTGTTGAGGCTGGGACAACTAGAGAACCTTTGTGGTTTGGTTTCTCGTTGCATTGTTGTGGGTAATGTTCTCTTTGTGTGGTGGCCCATTGCTACAACCTAACCATGGCTTTGTTGGTGCTCCTTGGTAGATCCAAGATCATGTGGTAAATCAACTTTTGCTTCTTGATTGCTTTTTCATTGGATTCTATTCTTTATTGTAGCCTTGAGAGTGGGTCTTCTCCACATACTTGATAAACAACTATGGAGGATTGTTTTGCTTCAGGCTCATGTTGCTTCCTTGCATGATGTGAGTGTTGTGTAAAGGAACATTCTAGACCTTTAAGCAACCCTTTCCAAGGATGCCTATTGAGGTATGTGGTTCAACCTCTTCCAATGATGCTTTTTGAGATATGCGGTTCTAGCTTCAAGCTTCTAGGTATTTTTGCTTGTGTTTGCTGCAATTACCCTATGAGGATCTACACTATCATAGTTTTTTGGTTTGTGGCCGCTACAATGCAAACCATCTTTTTTTATGAAATGTTGTACACTTGTTTTTATTAACAAGTTTTTAGGAAGCCTTTTATTTAAAAAAAAAAAGTTATGGTACATTTCTTTGGGTTGATAATGTTAATAGTGATATTTCATCATCTCCTAATTTGACTTAATGTGTTTATATGTAGCATAACAAATCAAATTATTGTTACATGCTACATGACATTAAAAAAAATGGAAATTAGACCTTTGCTCGAAATTGGGCGAGAAATTGTTAGATCCACAGATTTGAGTGATTGTTTCTGTATAATCCAAGTGCCTCATGAGTTTTTCAGCATGCTGAATCCATTTCTGCATTTCAGAAATGGATTTTAAATAACAAAAAATAGTGATTTCATGCAGATTTATGTCTCTAGATTCAGGCGAAAAAAGCCATTTCCTAGAACACTTAGATAAAGCCATTAAAAAGTTGTTTTAATCTTAACAATTTTATCAATTGAGATTGTTACCTACAACTCATATAGATTAGGGCTCTTTTTTCCTATACATTCTATGTCCATCTTATTTGAATTTTTTTTATTTTCATTCTCAGTTAAATCTTATTAAGGTTTTAGTAAATATTTATTTACATTAATATATGGAATATTTATAATTATTAGTAATTCATGTTGATATAAAAAAAATCCATAATAATTAATTATCTATAAAATTCATAAATTTATACATAATAAAATTTATAAATTTTCGGAACTTGCGAGAGGTTCCTCCTCTCTTGCTCAATGAGGCCCATCAGTTCCTCTTGATTGTCTCTGGTTCTGCGCCTGTTCACATTAATCAGAAAGACAATAGGGATTGGGGAGAGGTCGAGTACACTTTAAGGTTGGGCTACAAAAATCTCCTCCAAGAAAATGATTTGCTAGAAAAATCTGCCATCTGGAAAGAAATTTGGAATTCGGATGGTCTACGAAAGATTAATACCTTTGGTTGGTAGTTAGCTCACAACAAGCTCCTAACAAGCAAAAATATGAATAAAAGAGGATACATGGGACCATTCAGATGTGCTCTCTGCAACCAAAACCACGAAAGCACTGATCATCTTTTCCTAAACTGCAATTTTTCCAAACAAGTGATGCATAGTGTCTACTCAGAGCTAACCCCTCAAATCTCTCGGTCGATAAGTAGCAGAAGTCTGATTGGAAAATGGAGTAAATATTATAAAGGCTCCCTCACCAAAAATCCAATTCTAAGCTGTGTCTGGAAGGCCTCGATTAAATATGTGTGCTGGCAAATTTGGTTGGCAAGAAATAAAAGAATATTTAAGGAGAAGTTAGTCTCTCCCCCCCCCCCCAACTTAGTAGCAGAGCTTGTGATCGACCACCTGGGTGAGTACCTCTCTTCCAGAAATTCAAAAGCCCGAGCAGATGGCCCCTTGATAGCAGAAGAGGAAAAATGGTTGGAAAAAATAAATTTACCCGCCATTCTCCCCTTAACTTTGCCAAAACAATCATGCTGACAGCTTCAATTTTCCCCTCAACATTTCAAAAAATGGTTAAACGCCCAAGACAGTCATGTTCTCTGTTTCGATGGTGCATCAAAAGGAAACCCATGGGAGGCAGGTGCGGGAGGGGTTTTGTACAACCCTAGAGGACAAAGAATGTTATGCAACTCTTGGAATCTGGGCGTAACCACCAACAACTTGGCATAGGCTTATGCACTATATCAAGGAGCTCTCCTAGCTCAGGATCGTCAACTCAGCCACATAATCGTAATAGGGGACTCCAAGAATATAATCTGACATTTTGTTAAAATAACATACCTAAAGAATACAAAGTTGATAAGAATCATTGAAAGGACCAGAGCTATCCTATCCACCATTCACTCCTCATCCTACCACGTCCTACGAACAAACAATAGGATAGCAGATGAGCAGGCAAATCTAGCAATTGGAATGGGTCCTGGTCACATGGAAGTTATGGAAAGGCCCCTTTTCTTTGCCACCCCCCCCCAATGCCTCAACCCTCTTATGAAAGCGCTCCACCTGGCGCCACTTCCCACGCAGCATTTCAGCTGAACGATTTAAGTGGTAAGTCGAGTGTCACGCTCAGGGAAACGATGTACCTGCACATCCTTTGGCCCGTGGGAGTCTGTACATCATAGGACGAAACTATGGATATCCTGAATTGCAAGGAGATCCTCCTCCATGGGAACCTATCGCACCCATCACTCCAGGCCCACCCTGCAACCTACAACATCACCTCTACCTTAATTTTGCTTGAGGTGAAGGCCTGTGAAAGGATTCCAGCCATGCTTCACAGTAAGCGAATACTGGCAGTACATGCCGCATCAACGCTTGAACGTCACTCCAATTCTAAGTTTGCACGGCATTCTTCCATCTAAATTATAGTCATAAGAGGTAATATTGATGGCCAACACTCGATTCAATGTCTCAGCCAACCACAGCAGAACCTGTCAGCGTGGAATTTCAATTAGGAAGGGTAGTTAAAGCGTAGATGCCTCTTGAGAATACACCATAGCTACAGCAACAGAGGTATAACAATTGTTGAAATAGTGAGCAGCGACCTCCCAGGAAGAAGCACAAAGAAAGGCAATTTCAGAGACTGCAGTAGGGGACGCACCAGAGGTAGTTTGGTCAGCGGAAGCATCGACAGGCACTCCACAGTCCGAGGAAGCTCCAACAGCGGTGAAGACAAAGGAAGCATAGACAGAGACATTATTGACAGCGACAGTTATAGAGACAACCACAACAGAAGCAAAATTAAAGAAAACAACATCAACTTCAGCGCCAACCCCGACTGAGTCAAAGGAAACACCAATAATTGGAGGAGGGTATTTATAGTCAGTCTAGTTGCAAATATGGCACAACGCCCAGCTCGTGAAAGACCGAAGGATGAATTGGTGAACGATAACTCCTCCACCACTCAACAACTAGCACTATGTCTGGATTCTCATAGCTCTACACTCACCTTCACTCTGGATACACTAGCTCAACATCACACCTTAATCAATCAATTACAAGACGAAGTCGAATTTCTCATATGCCAAGGGGAGCGCATGGAAACAATTATGGAAGTCAGGCCATCCAACTCTTCAGTGCAAAGCCAGAACAAGGAGACAGGAAGCAGGGCAGACCCAATTATGCCCGATCTGAATGTAGCACTCGAGCCCCCACCAGAGGAAGACCGAGCCTAAAAAAGATCAGTAAGGCACTTCAAAATTTTATAAAAATGGCATAAATAAATCTTTCCGAAAGATAGTTCTAAGATAAAATGGAAAAGATTAGATATCAGAAGTAGAATCATTGGCAGACTCTTTGTTGTAAACTTTTGATGGAAATTTTGCTGCTGGTATCCTCTATTTTGGGACCTGCCTTTTATATATATATATATAAATTTTGCTGCTGGTATCCTCTATTTTGGGTCCCTCTATTTTGGGTCCTGCCTTTTATATATATATATATATAAATTTTCAGTTTTTATAAAAATAAAAAAAATTATAAATTTTCCAGATTAAAATAAAATATAAACACACTAACAGAAAGTGCAAAGTACTCCATTCTATTTTGCTGTTCAGACATTGTACCACCCCGCCAATTTTCATTTCTTAATTCAAGTTCACTGATACAATACAATTGAAAGTTTGGAAAAAAAACTACGAGGGAAACGTGGGTGAGCATTGAATATTTTTGTTCGCTCCTCAGAATTGGTGAACATTGAATGTGTGCTTTATCTCAAAATTTGCAGAAGCGAAACACTTTATGTAATGTGGATGGGAAATAAACAACGCTAATGCCCCATTTGCTCGAAAGAAACAACACCAAGGTCCCATTTGCCCAAAAGATAAGGACCCGTCCCTTGTAGAAATGAAAAACGTGAAATTAATTGAAATCCAACCAATCAGTAGCCTCTGGAGAAGTGGAAGTACGGGGGAAAATAAATACGTTGATCGTGAATAGCATTACGGCCTCTGGAATCACTCCAACACGTCTGTTTAACTTTTGAACTTCATTTATTTTCATGCTTCTTTCACTTTTTCAAAAACCTCGACGAAGCCTGCAGACCTATTTCATAATTTATAAATATCCACAACAGGTAGACTGCCGTTGCCATTAGGTAGTAGGTAGCCTAGTACGTAATTGGTGTTTCCAAAAATGAATGTTTCTGACATCGACATTTTCAATGTGGTCTCACCGTACTAACGGCTACTTTCTCGGTCACTTCACTCAATGCCTACATTAATTCTCTCTTCCACTTTTCGCTTGCATTGTTTTGGTACCCTCGAAATGAAAGCAATGGTACTCAACTGGATTTCCGGCGTGAGTTGCATCCACAATATTCCCAAGTTTTTCGCCGTTCAACGATGAACACTGCTCTGTTCTGTTCATGATTGCTTATTTTGAAATAGACCACCGCATTTTGTCATTTAAAGGTGAGTTTAGTTTATTTTTCAAAAATAAGATAATGGTGAAGAAGCATTGCGAAGCTTTCTAATGCCTGTGTGTGTTGCTTGGTGTATTTGACGATGAATAGGTTCCTCGTTGTATTTAATATGCAATGATGCAGCGGTTGAGGCCTGGAAACACCAGAGCAAGGTGCCCCCGTGTTTTCAAGCAAGGATTTCTCTGCTACTGCTTGGTCTCAGCCGCGTTTCTTGTTTGGAGCGAGCATACGACCGCTTTAACGCCAGACGGTATGTTTAAAACATACATAAACAACAACAACCGGTTAGGTTACACATCCTCGCTCCATTTCATTCCATTCCACCTCGAATTAGTGTATCGCCAATAGGTTTTAAAACCTCAAGGTTGTACAATCCTCTGCTTGGGATTCATCTCATGGAACATTGACGACAGTAAATCACTATCGTATTTTTTATTTTGTTTTTTTTAAATGAGCATTTATTTTATTTTATTATAGATTCGATGATTGTTTGAAAATGTGCATTATGTTATATCAATGATTATTTTTTTATTTTATTTTTTTTACTTTTATCTCAAACTTTTGTTTTATTATAAACATCTACTTATTTTTGTTATTATAACATGACCAATACACAAAATGCACACTTATTGGAATCATTGGAATTTTTTTTTACTATAGATGCAATAAAATAGTGTTTAAAAATAGTGAAAAATAATGTATTTTTAAAGTTTATTTGAAAATAAGTTTTATATAAACACTTTTTCTCTTGAGCAAGAAGCTAACTTTTGTAACTATGGTAGTATCTACTTTACTTTCATTAGGATTAAGATATATGTTACTAAAAATACATAAACTTATTGGTTGTAGTTTTTTTAATAATCAGAGAGGATATTAGTTTAGGTTGAAACTCTTTTTGGTCTTGAAGTAAGACTTAAAACTCTTTTTTATAAGGTTTAGGAACTCATTTTAGTTGGATTTCAAAAAAACAAGGTTATGTCTCCAAAAATTAATTGGCAAGAGTGAAAGTTTACCTCTTTACCCCTTATGAACCAGGAGATGACTAGTTAACCTGGATTCATCAATAACAAATAATGATAACTGTTATCACTACCCATTAACAACAAAATTATGATAAATGTACAAATACCTTTTAAAAAGATTTCATACATGGCTGATTTCACTGATTTCAGTTATTTTGGAACAATGCAGGGATATCATTGCTCAAGTTCAAAGCACATCTAAACGACACTAAAAAGTTCTTAAGCCACTGGAATGAATCAGATGCTAATCCATGTGAATGGACGGGAATAATTTGTGACCATGTTAGCCTACGAGTTATCGCTGTGTATGTCCACACTTGCTCATTCATCGACTTTTTACTTCCTTTTCTTCTCAATAATTAGTGCACCTCACCAAATGGCAGATTCTTTCCTTTGTTTTTCTGCTAACTTGGGCTTAATATATTGGTGGACAGTAATTTACTGTGTATGCACCTTGGTCACTTAATACTTATGTTTCTTCTGAATTATTAGTGTACCTCGCTGAATTTTCCCTTTGTATTTCCGCTGATTTGGGCTTGATATATTGGTGGACAGTAATTTGCCTTATATGCATCTTGGTGGCACAATATCCTCCAGCATTGGGGACCTAAAAAAGTTGCAGAGACTGTATGTATCTTCTTTCAACATATCCCTCTTTGGAGTAAAGCCATTCGTAGTTCTATTTACTAATTAGAGCTGTATGTATGAATCTCCTTCCCAAAAATAGCATCTCCCTTTGGAAGAAGTGCTGGTGTGAGTCCTAAGTTAGATATTATTAGTGTGTAGGATGTATGTGTATGGAGGTGAATGACAGTGTATGTAAATGGTTTTGTAATGGAGAACAGGTCTCTTCACGACAACAACTTGCACGGCCTTATTCCACCAGCAATTGCTAACTGTACGGAGTTGCGAGCATTGTGAGTGATTGCTTCCGCAAAAAATATATCCCACCTGTTAACTTGCCACCATTTTCATCTATGATATGATGGTGTATGGATGTATGTTGTGTAGGTATCTCCGGGACAACTACCTGGACGGTGAAATTCCTGCAGGCCTGGGCAAACTCTCCAATCTTATGATACTGTTAGTGGCTTTTTGCTACCTCGTTTACTATGGCATATAATGCAAAACTCTATATCTAACAGAACCATTGATTCGCAGAGATACACATGTATCAGATTATATCAAGGGATGTAAAGCTAATGTAGGAAACCATGTGTGTTATTAATCATTTGTTTTCCCAAAGCAGCACTGAAATGCTCCAACCTGTAATGTTTAGGGATCTATCCAGCAATTCATTGAAAGGTCCAATTCCTCCCTCTATTGGCCAGCTGAGCAGATTAAAATTTCTGTGAGTGGCGGCATCCTCTTCTCTATATTTTGGAAGCTTAGGGCTTTAAATGAATTGTCATCTTCATCTATATGCTAATTTTTTGGACGCTTCTGTACTCCAGGAACCTATCAACCAATTTTCTGGCAGGTGAAATCCCCAAAATCGGAGTTTTACAAGGTTTTGGGAATCACTCGTGAGTGACAGACATCCTTATGTGTTAGGGCCGTTTTTGGCAAACAGTTAAATTAAATTAATTTTGAAATTGATTCAGAAATCATTCTGTTAAAAGATTTTTTTCAAGTTTACAAGTAACCTTGAATAAAAATTACTATGTTTGGATCCCTCTTTAAGTATCTACTGATATCCTTTCAAGTAATTTTTATTTTGCTTTACAATATATATCCTGAAGACTTATTGAACATATTGAACTTATCAGCCAGTAGGGAAACGGTATTCTTGTTAAATTCAAATATTTTCCCCTTTGAATTCTTGAAACATGTTTGTTGTTGTAAAATCTAAGAGAACAACTTATTGGATGTGATTTTTAGTTTTGTGGGCAACTTGGATTTATGTGGTCAACAATTGGACACACTTTGCAAGAAGTCATTGGGATTCCCTGCTGTACTACCTGACTCGGATTGTGATGTAGATCCAGGTGATTCATCCGAGACTTCACATTGGTGTCTTATATGCTCATTTGCCCTTTCCCTAATAGGGGTTTGGAACTTGAATTCAACCTTGTGCTTCTATTGTTGCATAGTGTACTGGACAATTTGGAACTTAGCTTGATATATTTTCACTCTGATTTACCGAATTATTTGAATGTTATCAGCATCAACTAAACCATCAGGGCGAATTTCAAATGGAATCCTTATTGGAGCAATGGTGACAATGGGCGTGACTCTAGTTGTGCTTCTGTTCTTCTTATGGTTATGTTTTTTGTGCAAGAATGATGGGGTCAAGCAACCTTACACAAAAATGGAGCAGCAAGCAGGTATGAAGCAAGTATATATATTTTCTAAGCTCCTTCAACTTGTGTTCACCTAATCAGGCGTGCAATTGATAAAAAGTTCTCTCAAATGTGCTATATCGCAGATGCTAAGCTGGTCATGTTCCATGGAGATCTGCCATATACATCTCAGGATATAATAAAGAGAATTGAAACACTTGATGATACTGATATCATTGGGTCTGGAGGCTTTGGTACCGTGTTCAAATTGGTGATGGATGACAATAGTGCGTTTGCAGTGAAGAAAATTCTGAACAACGGGGTAAGATCAGATCGCCTGTTTGAAAGAGAGCTTGAGATTTTGGGAAGCATCAAACATAGAAACCTTGTGAATTTGCGAGGTTATTGCAATTCTCCATCGGCCAAACTTCTTATCTATGACTACTTGCCTCTGGGAAGCTTAGACGAGTTACTACATGGTTAGTATATTGACCATGCCAATTTGTGGAATTTAACTTATCTGGAATCCTTCAAGATGGCTTTAGTTCTGATTTTAATGTCTGTTACAATATTTTCAATACCGTCCAGAACAAAGAGAAACGGATTCAACTCTAGAATGGAGTGCTCGATTGAAAATAGCAATTGGAGCAGCTCGAGGTCTGGCTTATCTGCACCATGATTGCTATCCTCGCATTGTACATCGTGATGTGAAGTCCAGCAATATATTGCTGGGTGAGAATTTGGAGTCACATGTATCAGACTTCGGTCTTGCAAAACTCTTGGAAGACGATGAGACACATGTGACCACCATTGTAGCTGGTACTTTTGGCTACTTGGCACCAGGTACTGATATCCTTTACTTCCACCCCCTTTTCAGGATTTAGAGATTTTGTATCACCAAAGTTAGTCATATATCTTGTTCCAATGACATTCAATTGACAGAGTATCTGCAAAGTGGGCGAGCAACAGAGAAATCTGATGTATACAGCTTTGGAGTTGTTCTGCTAGAGTTGCTCAGCGGCAAACGGCCAACAGACCAATCATTTGTAATCAAAGGTTTAAATGTTGTTGGATGGGTAAGTCATAATGTACTTTATCTATCTATTTATAATAATAATGAAAATTTGATTTTAAGATTATAGTTATTTATGAGACCCTTTGTTTTGTTTATGAGATAAAAGACATCATTTTTAATGTAATATAGAATAGAATACACCCTCTGAAACCCTGTAAGACTATCATTGATATCCCCATTCCAAATGCAGGTGAACACACTATTGAGGGAAAATAGGCTGGAAGAAATTGTTGATAAGCGTTGTGATTGCAGTTGTAAAGAAAGCATGGAGGCAGTTCTGCAAATCATTGTGAGGTGCATAGCTTCCATTCCTGAAGAACGTCCAACAATGAACCAAGTAGTCCAGATGCTAGAAGCAGAGACTATGTCTCCATGCCCTAGTGACTTTTATGTATCTAATTCAGAGTAATGGGATGAATTCAATCCCACGCCTTCCATACCCATTTTGGCAACTAACTTCGTTTTTAGCTATTGGGCATAAACCCTTCACTGCTTCAATTGTTTGTTCCGGTCTGCTTGTATATATTTGTGAGCCTGTGGCTCGTTGCAGATAAAGTACTCAGTATTCTCCAGACTAATCGTGGTGCTGAGTATTTAATTTAATTTATTGCTATAATGGAAAGCCTGTCAATCACTTAAACGGGGGTAGCCAGTTATATTTGTTTGAGTAGGTATTTGTGAGAACCAAACATGAGTTTTACTTTCAATTTGTTTAATAGGCTTTTTAAAAACAACATTTTTTTTTAGTTCAGCGTTTTTAATCCAGGCTAGATTTGACCGGTAAATAAGCAACATTTTCTATTGAAGGTATAATTTATTTGAAACCCCTTTGACTAGTTTAAAAGCTCAATAGGTTGCTGCCAGAACGTGGTTGACTACTTAGTAACAAAATTGATCCAAGAAATAGAGACGGCTTCTGGCTCTTGACAAGTCCTCTGCTCACAACAAAATTGACTACGTAGTAACAAAATTGATCCAAGAAATAGAGACGGCTTCTGGCTCTTGACAAGTCCTTTGCACACAACAAAATTGATCCAAGATGGCCTCGGGCTCTTAATAGGTCCTCTTGCGCACATAACAAAATTGATCCAAAATTTAGAGATGGCTTCTGGCTGTTAATAAGTGGGGTGCTAGAACAGTGCTAGAACATGGCTAATATTCAATTGAACCCAAAAAAGAATATAAAGCTTTTAAAAAATAGAACGAGGACTTCAATCATACGAAAATGATTTTTCACATAAATCCATTTAATTTTCTATTTCAACGAGAGTTAAAAAATTGTTTAGTTTTGGCTTTTTTTTTTGTTGTTTTTTACCTTTCTAATTTATTTTATAATCAATTTCATTATTGGAACTGTAAAATACAGAGTGCTTAAAGAGTTTTTCAATATACTGAATCTCAATTTATATATTAAAAAAACAAGATTTTGAGAAATATCAAGTTCCACAAATTCACTCAAATATTTGTATTGTTATCTTAAATACCGGGTTTTGAGAGATATATAGTTCACAAATTCACTGAAATCTTTGTACTATGTTTTTAATAGGTTTTGAGAGATATATAGTTACACAAATTCACCGATTCTCAGTTATTTTTAACAAATTTGATGGGAGGTGCGGAAAGATGGAGATTAAATTCAAATATGGTAAACAAAAAATTAAGAAAGTAATGAACTTATCTTCAATGCCAGGTTTTGACTTTGTTGTTTTATACCTTTCTAATTATTTTATAATCAATTTCATTATTGGAACTGTAAAATACAGAGTGCTTAAAGAGTTTTTCAATAGGTTTTTCAATATACTGAATCTCAATTTATATATTAAAAAAACAAATTAAACAATGAAAAATTAATATTTCACCAAAAAATTTATAGAACAATTAGACCAGGTGATTTTATTATCTTAAATGCTAAATTTTGAGAAATATCAAGTTCCACAAATTCACTCAAATATTTGTATTGTTATCTTAAATACCGGGTTTTGAGAGATATATAGTTCACAAATTCACTGAAATCTTTGTACTATGTTTTTAATAGGTTTTGAGAGATATGTAGTTACACAAATTCACCGATTCTCAGTTTTTTTTAACAAATTTGATGGGAGGTGCGGAAAGATGGAGATTAAATTCAAATATGGTAAACAAAAAATAAGAAAGTAATGAACTTATCTTCAATGCAAGGTTTTGACACATATATACTTTCACAGATTCACCGAAATCTTTGTATTATTTTTTAATATTATTTGAATAGGATGGAGGTGGGAAAAATATTTTTTTATATTATTTGAATAAGGTGGAGGTGGGAAAAATAGGGCAAAGATTGCTAAATGCTAAAATCTTTGTACTCTTTTTATTTAAATAAGGTGGAGGTGGGAAAAGCAGTGAAAAGTTTTCTATGCCAAGTTTTGTGAAATATCTACTTCCACAAATTTACTCAAATCTTTGTACTATTTTTTAATATTATTAGAAGTTCATTAAAATCTTTATACTATTTTTTTAATATTATTTGAAATTCATTGGGATTTTGTACTATTTTGAATATTGTGGAGGTGGGAAAAATATTGCAGACATTGGTTTTTTCACCTAAAGGTGTATTATTTTTTAATATTATCTGAAATTTATTGAAATTTTGTATTATTTTTTAACATTATTTGAATGGGAAAAATAGATCCATCACACACTGTTTTAACAAATTTGAGGAGAGGTGGGAAAAATAGAGATTAAATTCAAATCTGGTAAAAAATAGATTAAAAATATAATGAATTCAATGGTATATATGTTAGTGATATATTATTGTTACATGAAAATATTTTATTATTAATATTTTTAAAAGTGGAAAATTAAGTTGTTAATTTTTATTTTAAAAATTTAATTAGTTTTTAATATAAATATAAAAAAAATTAATTATCAATATAAATGATTCTATAATATCATTGAATATGTGTTAGAAAATCCACATAAAACACATGTTAAATGTAGTTAAGCTTATATTATTATTATTATTATTTACAAATATAGTGTTTAGAATCAATCAAGAGAATCTACTAAATGAAATTGAGTTTATAATATTAATAAATGCAATTTCTTTTTATTCCAATCTTAAAAGTGATGAGGCTTTATATTATTACATGTGATGGAGGATATATATTTGAATTGTACATGAAACAATATGTTTAACAAATACACATACAAGATGGAGTTGTTTTTTCTTCCTTTTAAGTATGAATAAAATAATGCACTAATAAACTTTTATGAAAAATGTTAATTTCCAATTAATTTCATTTTAGTTAAAATTTATTATTATTTTATAACATTATAATTATATATATAGTAATTTGACATTTATAAGGTACTTTATGGTGGACAAGAATAATGTTTTATTATTTACTTTTGGAGCTTGTGAATGAGAGATATGTAGCAATGTTTTTATGGAATTAGGGTGTGTTTTCCACAAAGAAATTGGAATTTATTTAGTTTTAAAAATTATATATATAGTGATTTGACATTTATAAGGTACTTTATGGTGGACAAGAATAATGTTTTATTATTTACTTTTGGAGCTTGTGAATGAGAGATATGTAGCAATGTTTTTATGGAATTAGGGTGTGTTTTCCATAAAGAAATTGGAATTTATTTAGTTTTAAAAATAGATTGTATATAGAGCATCCAAATATAATGAAATGATGGTACACAAATGCTTGTTTTTTTTTTTTAGAGGTTAGGTATTTTCAATAGGTGTTTTGGAGATTTTGGGGGAGTTTAAATAGGATCTTAACAAATTAACCCAAAATATGTTACCACTTAAAAAAATTGATGTGTCTTGTATGATTTAGTCTATTTGTTATTGATCTCTTTACCATTGGTCTATATTATTTGTGGACTAACTAAAATAGATCTATTTTAATTCTTCATTTATTATGTGTTGAGAGGAATCAAAATATTTTATTTAAGATGAACATTAAAATATTTTATTTATGTTCCATATTGAAATATTTATTTTTGTTGTGCAGCTTACATTTATTATGTATTGAGAGGGATCAAAATATTTTACTTTACATGAACATTGAAATGTTTTATTTATGGTCGATATTGAAATATTTATTTTTGTTGTGCAACATAAACAAAAACAAGAGAATTTACAGCAGAAAATAAGAGATCAATGACAAACAAACAAAATCACACAAGAGACATCATTTTTTTTTGCTCAAAAGATGGTTCTTTGATCTGTCTCAACTACTGCATAGACTTCCCCCTGTCTAATATGTATCTAATCTGGGGGTCTCCAAGTCAAATGGCTCAGAAGAATACCTTCTCTAATGCAAAGTCATCCCCTTTGTCTGTAGAGTCATCATCCCTCTGAACTTTGATTTTTCCCTTTCTTCTTGTGGATTGATCTCTTTATATAATTCTTGAAAGTACAATCTCTTGAACATGTTCCTTATTTACCTGCTCTTCTTTTCTTTCTCACACACTATTGCAAATCCTGTGATCTATGGAACTTGTTCTTTATTTACCTGTCCTTTGCAAATCATGTGATCTCTTGTATCCTAAGGAATCTAGTATCACTTTGGCCATAGTGATTGGGATCGGGCATGAGAAGTTGTACAAGCTCATGTTTCATCCTGCTAGAACATTGATGCATAGTACCAACAACGGTGACCTTTGTGATTTATGGCATGGGAGGATGGCCCATTTGCACCATGGGGCTCTGAGGATCTTGAGAGAGATTGTGACTGGAGTGCCAAAGTTCAGTATAGAGCACCAGGAGGTGTGCAATGGGTTTGCTCTTGGGAAGTACGCCAACACTGTTTTTCCAAGCAGTGACAACAGAGTAGCAAGTATTCTTGATCTGATTCATATTGATGTATGTGGTCCTATGTCTTTTGTCTCTTTGACTGGTTTTTTGCATTGTCACTTTCATTGACGACTTCTCTCAGAAGCCTTGGATTTTCTTTATGAAGACCAAAGGACAAGTCTGTCAGTGGTTCCGAGAGTTCAAAGCTCTTGTGGAGAACTAAACTGGGAAGAAAATCAAAGTGTTGAGATTTGATAATGGGAGTGAGTATACCTCTAATGAGTTCAGTGACTTTTGCGTTAGGGCGTGCATTAAGAGAGAAGTGACAGTTCCTTACAACCCACAACAGAATGAGGTTCTTGAGAGGAAGAACAAGGCTATTGTTGAGTCTACAAGAGCCATGTTACATGATCAAGGGCTACCACTGTTTCTTTGGGCTGAGGCTTGCAATATTGCAGTTTATCTGCAGAATTGGAGTCCACAAAGAGTCCAGGGGGACAAGATTCCTGAGGAGGCTTTCTATGGGAAGAAGCATGAGGTGGGGCACTTTAGGATCTTACCTATTCACATGTCCCTTCTGAGAAAAGGACAAATCTAGAACCCACGACAAAGAAGGGCATATTTATTGGGTATAGCGAGACCTCGAAGGCTTTCTGCATAAACATCCCCTTTTTGAGGAAGACAGTTGTGCAACAGGATGTGAGATTTGAGGAGGATAGAGTCTTTCGAAGGTCACGAGATATGGAGCAGGCGGAGCAATCAACTCCTCAGACACCGGTGAGTCTCATAGAGGAGGAGGTGTACATTGAGTAGCCTCAGGGCTTTGAGGTGCATGGGAGAGATTCTCATGTGTGCATACTGAAGAAGGCATTGTATGGGCTGAACCAAGCTCCTAGAGCTTGGTTTTCAAGGATAGATACATACTTGCAGCAGATGGGTTTCGAGTGAGGCGGATCCCAACTTATATTACATTGTGGTTGGAGAGGATCCTCTCATTCTTGTGCTATAGGTGGATGATCTCTTCATTACAGAGGTTGAGAGACTCATAGTTGGTTGCAAAGAGAGTCTTGCTTCAGAGTTCGAGATGAAAGACATTTGTCTAATGCACTACTTCTTGGGATTGGAGGTTTGGCAGGAGCCTAGTCACATCTTTCTAGGACAAGGCACATATGTTGTTGATATTCTCAGGAGATTCGGGATGGAGAACTGTAGACCCATGTCCAC
The DNA here is from genome assembly GCA_010110895.2 of Picea sitchensis. Classification (NCBI taxonomy): domain Eukaryota; kingdom Viridiplantae; phylum Streptophyta; class Pinopsida; order Pinales; family Pinaceae; genus Picea; species Picea sitchensis. Next base: position 3,655 of record SNQJ01S0116538.1, on the reverse strand, counting down.
TCCTATGATAACCAATTGAAAGAAGCTTCATTCTTTCGAGTCAGGGTTGGTTGATCCCACGTTGTATAGTCAATTGATTGGTTAGTTGATGTATCTAGTCAATACCAGACCAGATCTTTGTTTTGTTGTCAACTCACTTAGTCGGTTCTTGGTGGAATGTAACACCCTGTTCCCCCAACTTGTAAATATAACTGGACTGGCCAAGAACTATGGCAAACTCATAAATGTGAATATGTGATGTAAATGGACCTTGAGGAAGAGGTCAATGAATGTGAATAACATTCTGAATTTA
>SNQJ01S0116536.1:0-27851 GCA_010110895.2 Picea sitchensis | reverse complement strand
GTTCTCCATCTCCTCTCCAAGAAAAACCTCTTTATCAAACATTATAAATGTGATTTTGGTGACTCTAAAGTAGAGTACATGGATCATATTGTAGGAAAGGATGGTGTACGGGTGGATCCTAATAAAATTGAAGTTATGCATAATTGACTGCACCCTAAAACTCTTAAAATTCCGCATAGTTTCCTTGGTTTAACAAGATATTATCGCAACTTTGTTCAAAATTATGGAAAAATTGGAGCTCCCCTCAAAACTCTCCTTAAAAATAATGCTTTCAGTTGGATTCCGACAACTGACCAATCATTCCAAGACTTGAAAGAGTCTATGTGCACTACTCCAATCTTGGCACTAACTGACTTCACCAAGACCTTTGTTCTGGAATGTGATGCATCAAGAGAAATCAGGGAAACACTCATGCAAGATGTATGACCTTTGTGTTTCACTAACAAACAATTGTCAGAGTGACATTTGGGCCAATCAATCTATGAAAAGGAAATGTTGGCTACTTTTCATGTAGTGGATCTCTGACACCCTTATCTATTGGGGAAACGCTTCCAAATTAAAACGAATCATTAAATCCTTAAATATTTCCTGGAACAATGAATTTCATCCCCAGAGAAAAAAAAATGGGTGACCAAGTTGTTTGGATATGATTATGAGATAATTTAAAAGAAGGGAAAAGAGAATGTGGTGGATGATGCCCTTTCTCGGAAATATGAAGAAGAAGGGTTCCTCTTTTCCATCTCATTCATTGTCGTAGACTGGCTTTAGGATGTTCGCCAAGAATGGTGGAAAGACCCCAAAATTTCCATCCTAATCCAAAAAATGCAACAGGATCCTCAAGATTCTCCAAGGTACTCTTGGCACAATGAATATCTTTGCTATAAAGGTCACATGTATTTAAGAAAATAGTCGACCCTTAAATCTAAGGTGGTCTTTGAGTTTCATCCTTCACCTACAACTAGGCATTCAGGTTTTATCAAAACTTATGAAACGGTCGAACGTTCTTTTTTCCAGGACGATATAAAATAGGACATCTGCACCTTTGTGGCCGAATGTGATACATGTCAATGCAATAAGGGTGAGGTTGTCAAAATTCATGGCACACTCCAAGAACTTCTGCTTCCACCTACTTTTTGGATGGATATTTCTATGGATTTCATTTTTGGCTTACCTAAATCCAACAATAATTTAGTCATCATGGTGGTCATGGATCGTCTTTCCAAATATGCTCATTTTTGTGCTCTTCAACACCCATTCACAACATCCATAATGGCTCAATTTTTGTGGATAATATCTTCAAACTCCAAGGCATTCCTCATTCTATTTTTTTTTTACCATGATCCCACTTTTACCAACAATTTATGGAAAGAATTATTTAATCTCTAGGGAACCTAATTGCATCTCAGCACCACCCATCATCCCTAGACTGATGGCCAAATTGAAGCGGTCAACAATGTTTGGAAATATATTTGAGGTGTTTTACATACGACAGACAAAATCATTGGGTTCAGTGGTTACCCCTAGATGAATGGTGGTACAACACCTCTTATCAAAATTCCACTCACATGACTCCCTTTGAAGTAGTCCATTGCCAAAACCCACCACTGGTTCTCCCATACATGCTAGGTGTCTCCAAGGTTCAACAGGTTGGCCACAATCTCACAGTCTTCACGACCATTCTCCATACTCTCAAAGAAAATTTTGTCTTGGCTTAGAACCACATGAAAGAACAGGTAGATCAAGGTTGTTCTGAATGTCAATTTGTTGAAGGGGACCATGTGTTTCTCTGTTTTCAACCATACAAGAAGACTTCACTCAAATCCCAACACTATTAAAAACTTTTCCCCAAATTTTATGGTCCTTATACTATTCTCAAATGAGTAGTGATAGTGTCCTACTAGTTATATTTTCCCAGTCACTCTAAGATACATCATGTTTTTCATGTCTCATGCCTAAAGAAAGTGATTGGCACTAAGTCCTAGACCTAGACCAATTTACCAAAGTTGGATGAAGAAGGTTCGATTTGGTTGCAACCATAATCCATATTGGACTATCATGAGTGTCGTGTCTGTCAACCCACCATCAAGGAAGTTTTAGTTCAATGGAAGGATACTCCACCTAGAGATGCCACCTAGGATTTTGTTACCATTTTGCAACAATTTCCTCATCTCAAGAATTGTGGACAAGGATCCATTTCAAGGGGGAGGGAAAGTTAGGGACCTAACCTCCCTAACCCCTCATGTAGATAGAATAATATATTTTCCATGTAATAAAGGATGATATTAGTAAATAAGGCCTAATTAATAATGTGAATAGGTCTAATGTAAGAATACTTAATAGAATCTTCCACTTCTAGAAATATCTACCTCTATATTTTTATTTTGAAGATAGATTTAGTATAAATAGGAGTAGAAGGCATGAGAAATCCTTTTCTTGATAATTATTGTAATAGAGTGTTTCTCTATTGGAGGTTTCCCCCTCGAAGAGGCAAGCAAACATTTATTTCTATCAATAAAGGTATCATTTTTGGTGTTGTGGTTCTCTACATTTTGTTGTTCCATTGGTATTTTTGACAATATTTCTATTTTTTTCGTAATATAATAGATATGGTACCTAACAAAATGACAGTATGGTCTCCCACATCCGCATTCAAAAGTTAGAAATAAACTAATTATAAGACAGTAAAAACTAAGTGTAAAACTCAGTAAAATGACTAAGTCATGAAGGTACAATTTGGGTAATGGGTGATATGTCATGCAGGAGGGAAGGTGGAAATGAGGGTATGGTCTCACACATCACCATTTAAAAGTCATAAATAAAATAAGTATAATACTCAGTAAAAACTAAGTGTAAAACTCAATAAAATGACAAAGTCATGAAGGTGCAATTTGGGTAAGGAAGTGGGAAGTGCAGTTGAGTAATGTGATATTTTGGGTTGCATGGCATGGGAAAATTTAGAGTAAAACTCAGTAAAATGACTAATCCATGCAGGTGCAATTTGGGTAAAGCGGAAGTGGGAAGTGAAAATTGAGTAATGCGGGATTACGAGCGGGACCCGGGTATGAGAGAAAAAGGTAAATGAAGGGGAAGGCTATCCCAAATCCACAATGGAATACTTAGTGTAAAAAAGAGTAAAACATGATAAGTCATGAAAAATGACTAAGTGTTGGGGAGGTAAGTTATAGAGTTACGCGAAAGTATGGAAGTGGAAATGAAATATGAAATATGGGAAAAGGAAAATGGAAAAAAGAAAAAGGAAAATATAAAATGGATATGGAAAGTGGAAAATAAAAATTGAAATATGAATATGAAAATGGAAATGGAAATGGTTAAATGTTGAAATACTTAAATATGGAAATGTCGTGGAGGATTGGAAAAATGTGTAAGTATGGAAAGTAGTGAGGAAGGAGAGTAGAGTGGAAAGAAGGAAAAATGACTAGGAGAGTAGAGTGGAAAGAAGGAAAAATGACTAAGTATAAAGTGTGGAGAGTAAGGAAAAGAGTAAGTAAAAACTATAAGTTTATAAAGTGTGGAGAGTAAGGAAAAGAGTAAAGAAAATGGATAAGTATATAGATGATTGAGGAAATAGAGACGAGTGAGGAAATTGGCATATATTGGGCATATGAACTCTGTTTTAGATTCTATAAAGTGTTGAATGGAGTTGAGACATAGGGATATTTAGTGAGAGTGTTGTCATAAGTATTTTCCTTCTTTTTAGTATCATTTCCTTTTCTTCTCTTTTGTTTCAAAGAGAAACTATCCTCGTTAGAACTTCATGATGAAGAACTGGAAAGTTGAATCTTATTGGAAACTTATTGGGTCTTCGTGATTAATAGTTGAAGATTATTTAGAAATTTCCAAGTTCGACCCAAAAAAATAAATTGGTCTCTATTTGATGGGTAAAAATACATCAATGATCCCCTACCCTTTTTTGCATTTGCATTGACAAGTTAGAAGATTGTTTGGAAGATGCATGTTGTGTTGGACCAACTCTTGCTAGTATAGTAATCATCCTTCTTCTCTATGCCGATGATATTGTTCTTGTGGCAAGGAATCCCTATGACCTTAGTAAGAAACTTAGAATCCTCGAGGACTTCTACTCTAGTACGGGTATGACTGTGAACATTGACAAAACGAAGGTTATGATCATTAAATCCAACAAGATCACCTACGATAATTTTGTATATGACAATAATATCTTGGAGGAAGTGTCTTTGTACAAGTATATTGGAATTTATATTCATCACAAGCTCAATTGGAACTATATCATTGAGAAAAATATAAATGGAGGGTGGAAATCCTATTATGGTATTGAAAATAATTGTAAATTAGCATACCTTTGTCTATGGGATAAGAAAAAGATCCTCTTTCAGACGCTTGTAACTCCTGTTATCTTATATGGATTTGAAGTTTTGGATGCAGTATCTCTCAAGAATCCTAAATAAATATAGAGGAGATCCAAAAGAATTTTATAACTTAGAATATCAAAATTAAGGGAAATACACCCTATCCTATCCTCCTTTACAAAGAGAAACTTTCCCCCACTGAGAGAACAACTATGATTAGGTACTTAATGTATAATAACAAGATAAAAAACATGGATAATAAGAGGATCCCAAAAATTGCTTCAAACTCTAGAAAAAATCACCAACGACTCAAGCATGGATGGAATAATGATGCCAAGTCTTGGCGAAATCATTGGGGAATAAAAGAAGAAGTTATTATGCAGAATATCGATGATATTACAAATATTTAACAAGATAGATTTAAGGAGAATCTATGGTGCGATAAATAAATATAGGATAAAAGAAAATTAAGATATTATAAATAGGTGGTTAACCCTAACCTTTAAGATCAAAATCATTTCTTTGTTTTTACCAACGTAAAGAAGAGAATCAATGCTGCTAAAATACAAACTAATTCTCATGAGCTACATAGTGAAAATGGGAGTGGGTCAATCCCCAAAACACCATGGAAAAAATAATATGTCACCTTTGTGACACCAAAAGTGTTGAATATGAAAATTCCCTAGAATTCTCCTAGAATTCCCTACATATACCAAATTAGATCCCAATTCCAAAATATTTGTCACAATACCGACCTTCCTAACCTTATAAGTCATCAAAACTTTAGTGATATTGGAATGCTTCTATTAATGCATTTCAAGCATCGAAATAAAATTTTAAATAAATACAAGTAATATATTACTTTTCTTAAGGTCTGATAGAATAATTTTGGCCTCAGTGGACATTAACCACCACCATCATCATATAAATTGAATTTTAAAAAAAAAAATTATGAAAAAAAAAATTGTGTGTTTTTTTAGGAGGGGGGGGATTCCCATAATCGGTCCCCAAACCCACCCTGATTCTCCCCTTTATTTCACCCCCCATCACCCTCCCCCTCCCCCACCACACGACCATCCCCCTATGCTTGACCCTAAAAGGAGCGATGAACCAACCTGCAGCCTCATCCCTTACCCCCTATTATCACTTAAATATCACTCATAGAAACATGCATATAATCTTTGGATAACATCACCAATGGAAAATAATACAACATAAAAAAGTTACGCCATGGCTATTGAACTTCACCCAAAAAATTGGTTTAATTTATTTTATAAAAGTGGTTTATTTTTTTTTTTATAAAAGTGGTTTCATGCACTTGTGCCAATGACTATATTAACTTTTGCACAACTTGTGTAGCTTTTCCCTCGAAAGTCATGCAAATCCATCAACACACAAAAACTGTGTTGAATGATGCAATTAAAGAAAACATACCTTGATCTTATTCGCATTGATGAGAAGTTATCTACATGTCTTATGGAAGGAGGAACTCCATCTAAGAAATGATCATTTTCACATCTAAAATCAGTTGTTTGAAAGTGAAATTTTTTACTATAAATATACACCCAGGGGTAGCATTCAACAAGAGAATATTGAATCATAGTTATACCACTAATTTGAATCCTAAGACCATTAATCTAATGCTTATATTTATAGTTCATACCTCCCTACTTGTCCGAGCTATGACATTGAGAGAGCAAGGATATTTCTTCATAACCATTAGTTGAGAGAGAGAGGCTACCATGGATCAAAGGACCCTCCCAATGAGAGTTTTGGAGCTCATTGGCATCCAATTATTCTACTCAGGTGTTTATTACCAATAGATAAGCCTTGAATTACACTTGAGCTATGACATTGAGAGAGTAAGGATATTTCTTCATAGGCATTAGATAAGAGAGAGAGAGAGTCTACCAAGTATCAAAGGACCCTCCCAATGAGAGTATTGGAGCTCATTGGAATCCAACTATTCTACTCAAGTGTTTATTACCAATGGATAAGCCTTGAATTACACCTGAGATATGACATTGAGAGAGCAAGGATATTTCTTCATAGCCATTAGTTGAGAGAGAGAGAGGCTACCAAGTATCAAAGGATCCTCCCAATGAGAGTGTTGGAGCTCATTGGCATCCAACTATTCTCCTCAGGTGTAATTCAAGGCTTATCCATTGGTAATAAATGAGTTTTGTTGCTTCCCAATTTATTATTGTTTGAATTTTGTATTTGCATCTCCGTTGTCTATTTTTATTTTACTACATGTTTCTCTATTTTACAAGGATTGCAACACTACTCATAGTTATTGGTCTTCACTAAAAAAATTCTGATTATATAGCTCTACAATGTAGTTATAAAAAGGGAGATTTTCCTCACCTTTGTAGAAAATAAACCCAAATAAATTAACGAATCACACTAGTTTTTACATCCAAAATTCTTCTTTATTAGGTTTTTTTAAGCCTCTCTCTAACTTCCATTGTGTTGCAGGCATCCAAATCAACCTCTTCATAGTCTCAAAAATCATCATTTGTGAATTTGTTTTTGTTGAATTTTGTTATTTGTTATATACATGACTTTTGTGTCTATTTGGTCATAACCCACACAAGCCTTGTGTCCTACAACCCTTTGTGACCATGCAAGTTGAAAAATCTATGTGACTATCTACATGCATAACCATGCAAGTCTGGTAAAACCACCTTTTTTGCAATTCAATTATCTTGGCATTTAAGTTTAGGTAGTATGCTTTAATTTTTCATAAGTTATAAGATTACAATCTTTTATCTATTTTCCATTATTTCCTAATAATTAGCTCATCCAGTTAAGTTGAAGGAAAAATCAATTTCCTTTCTTTTTTCCACGTGGATGGCTTATTTATTTGTATAACACATGGATATCTAAATTAGATTGCAATTAAGATTTATCAAGAACAATTTTCCAAGGTCGGTCTTCTGCTCTGCAAAATAGGGTTTCTATGAGGTTTTTTCTCTGATGGTTGCATAATCGATACCTAATAGAATTATTTATGTACTTCTAGTGAATCAAAGGGAGACAACATATCTAAAATAATCCATGGAGACACATGAAGGGAGGGTGAAAACCCCCTCCTACTGAGATGTGATTGTGACAAAGGTAGGGGGAGGAATAATTCGGCCGCCATTTGAGCTTCCGCCTCACATCAGAGCCACAATCTATTTTGATGGATCAAGCAAACAAAAAACCATGGATATCGACCTCGAGTCCTCCCATTCGAAAGAAACTTGGATGTGGGAACCTGTGAGGCATATTTTACAAGCGTTGATGGCCCCGTGATACATATTTAGCACCATCAATATCAATGAGAATACAAAGTATATGAGGGATCACACCTTGATCAGAAAATTGCTCAGATTGTGGCCATCTGATAAGGACTCGATGAAATGGATTCATCATTGGTGGAAACCAAACAACCACTATGAGCTTCAACTAGGATCAAAGAGATTCTTCACAGTAATATTTTTCAATCTTGAAGACATAGAGAGAGTTTTTTTTATGGAGGGCCATATTTATTCAACTCAATCGACTTATTCTTAACATATTGGACAAAGTGGTTCAACTCTAAAAAGAATTATTTCTCCCATGCGCCAGTTTCAATCCATCTATATTCACTCCCTCAAGAATTATGGTTGGAAGAAATCTTAGCAGGGATTGGAAATAACCTAGGAATATATGTCAAAGAATTTGAGGAAACCAAGAAAAGAAGGTATACCTATTATGCTAGAATCAATGTATATCACAACATTTCCAAACCACTACCAGGATCGATAGATTTGGAATATCAAGATGAAGAATGGAGATAAACAATTGATTATGAACACATCTCATTCAGGTGTCACAAATGTCATGAGCATGGACACCTATTCAGGGAATGTCCTCTTAAAAATCCATTAAAGAACGATCCAAGAACCAATGAGAAGATGAAGGATGGATTTTTTCCAACACTAGTACGACACAGAAAAGGTATAAGGAAACAAACATCCATGTAGGAAAAAAACCCAAGCACCAAAAATTCCTTTAAAATTCTTAATCAATTGGCATATGATTTTTACGAAGCCCAAGTCCCACAAATAAATAAATCAGAAAAATCCCAAAAGGCACTCCAAAAGGACCAGTACTAGAACAGATCAAACCTAGAGTATAAATCACACATGGTGTAGGATATCGACCCATTGAGGAGGTAGGGGACATGGAAATAGAATTGGACGAGAGAGAAATAGCAGGGGTAGACCTGGTTAATCTAGAAAAAATCTATCAAAGGGAGGAGTTGTACATCATACCTTCGGATCAACTCAGAAAGTTACATAAGGTCTATTTGAACTCCATAGTAGGAGCAACATCCAGGGCTGGAAAAGGTATAGGGATCCAATGAGACCTCCTCAAGGATACTCATAACAAAGCTAAGGATGAAAATAAACGAGGTCGCAAGTCCAATCAACAGCTCATCCAAGAGGTAAGTAATTTCATGGTTAATTATGGTCAGATCTAATTGATTTATGAATGTTTCCCGCCCCTCACCACACCATCCTCCTAATGTATATCATCTCATGGAATACATGAGGCTTAACTGGGAGAATCAAGCAAAGGCTTCTCTGATCTCGTATAATAGAAGAGAATTTAGATATACTACTCCTTTAGAAAATCAAATCCTTAGGCTAAGAGATGGATCTCATTCTCACCCAATGTTGGAAACAAGCCAATACCGTTTACACAAACTCTAGAGGGATAGCTGGTGGACAAGCCATTCTGTTGAATCCATCCATAGTTGTTTTAGACAGCTTCTTCACCATTAGATGGAAAATCTCAGTAGACTATAGATAAATAGGGTCAGACAAAGAGGGGATGGTCACCAATGTTTATGGCCCCCAGATCCAATCAGATAAGCAGAGCTTCTTACAAATCCTGGGAGGATTAAGAAAAATCGCTAGAGGATGGCGCTAGGTTCTTGAAGGGGATTTCAACATGATCATTTTTATTGGAGATAAAATAGGGGGTATCCATAGGCTAGAATGTGATTTTGAGGAATTCAAAGAAACCATTGAGGAATTGTTTCTAATAGAAATAGAAAACATCAATGGGGAATTCACATGGATCAACAGAAGGTCAGGATCCCAACACATATCTTGTAGACCAGATAACTTCCTAGTCTCAGAAACACTGATGATGGATGGATTATCCATTTATCCATGGAATTTGGTGTTCTATCAATCTCAGGCTTTGATCACTAGCATGTTCAACTCTGGATGGACATTGCAATCTCACTTAGGAAAAATCCTTTTCACTTTGAAAATTGTTTTCTTACTCACTCCGACTTTCAAGAGCATCACCATCAATGGTGGAAGGAGGCAACCATTTCACATGGCTCACTAATGTACTGCTTTTAACAAAATTTGAAAAACTTTAAGATGCGCTTGAAGCTTTGGAACATAACCACCTTTGGGAACATATTCCATGCCCAATGGATTGTGGAACACAAAATGAAAATAATTAAGGAATAAATCATTCACCAAAGGATTATGGAACAATTATAGGAAGAGGAAGCAAGAATTAAACAATAGCTGGAAGGATGATATGCTCAAGAGGAAATACTTTGTCGTCAAAAAACCTGAGTACATTGGATGAAGGAAGGGGAAAAAACATAAAATTATTCCATAGAGAAATGATCCAGGGTAGACATATAAATAAAATCGCGAAGCTAGAAGATGCACAGGGTCGAACCCTAACCACTCATTCTGATATAGAACAAGAAATGTTCAGATACTATCAAAACCTCCTCACAGAGCCCCAACACAATCGGTCTGAAGTAATTGATAAAGTCACCAGACATATCCCCTCTCTCATCACCTCAAAATAAAATGCGTCCCTCCTAAGACCATTAAAAATCAAGGAAGTCAACCAAGCAATGAAATATATGGTGACTTCCAAACCTTTAGGACCGTATCTCTTTAACATACTTATTCCACTATTGGTGGACCATGGTTAAGGAGGAGGTGTGGCATATCATCGAAGATTCTAGGCGATCAAGGAAAGTCCCGCCAGCACTCAATTCCACCTTCATCACCCTTATTCATAAGGAGGAGCAAGTCACTCATCCCAAGCAATTTAGGCCTATCGTGCTCTGCAATGTTATCTACAAGATTCTTACTAAGATAATTTCTCTCAAACTCAAATAAATCCATCCTCACATCATTTCTCACAAACAATCTGGTTATGTAGAGGGACGCCAGATTATGGATCACATTTTTTTGTCTCATGAAGCATTTCATACTTTGAAAAAAACAAGCACCTTGGGAATGCTAATAAAACTAGACCTATACAAAGCCTTTGATACTTGTAGTTGGAATTACATGCACTCTCTCCTCCTTTCTTTCAACTTTAGTTTGATTTAGGTAAGTTGGATCCTCAATCTAACTTCATCATATTTCTTCTCGATTTTGATCAGTGGGGTACCCTCTCGGCCTTTCTTGTCCTCTTGAGGTATCTGTCAATTGGATCCTGTCTCCCCCTTCCTCTTTATCATCATGTTGGAAGGTCTGAGCCATTACATCAAGGTTGTAGTGGTAGAAGGTTCCCTTCAGGGGCTTCCACTACATGGCTTGAACCCTCCCATTACACACAACTAGTTTTTCGACGACACCATGATGATGCAATCTCCCACTGCCTAAGAATCTAGGCGAATCTAAGAAATCCTCAATGAATTCATTGAAGCCTTGGGCATGTCTATCAATCATGAAAAATATCAGATATTTTTCTTCAACACGCCAAGAGCCATCCAATCCTTCATAGTTCAAATCCTAGGCTTCACTAGGGGCTCCCTTCTGTCCAAGTATCTTGGAGTCCCTCTCATTGACAATGCACTCTGTAACAACTCTTGGGAAGACCTTCTCACATCCTTGGAGAAAAGGTTAATCTTTTGGAATTTTAGAACCCTCAATTTGTCCATTCATCTATTCCTGCTCAAATCGGTCTTTCAATCCATCCCTTTGTACATATTTTTTTCTCTGGAAACCCCTACTTTAGTTCTCAATACAATAAAAAGTATACAATGAAAATTCCTTTGGCAAGGCACAAAGGCAGGTTGCAGGTGGTCCTTGGTCAATTGGAAAGAGTTGTGAAAACCAAAACATGGAGGGGGCTTGGGATTAAGGGATCCCTAAAACCTCAACTAGGTTTTGGGGGTGAAAATTTGGTGGAGGTGGCTCAATAACAAAGTGTGAGAGGACCGACTAATAAGATGGAATGAAAAACACATCAACTGTTTTATATTGAACACAATAGACCACAATATATCCCGCATCTAGGACCATGCTTTCTGGGAAATCAGTAATGGCACCATGGCCCTATTCTGGATAGACTCTTGGTAGCAACTTCCACCCCTCAACCAACAATAGTGGTATGAAAATATCCATCCCCAAACCACCAGGGCATGGCTAAAAGTAGTTGTTGACTTTTAGGATATGGAAGGCCAACATGATACCTGGCGATGTTATAAAACCACAAAAGCAGAATTAGGAAATCCAAATCAACTGGTCTTGGAGAAATGGTAGGAAGAAGTGAATATGTGTAGAATCAAAGTCAAGCATGGACCTAATATATTATGTTGGGGAAACATGCCCAAAGTTGATTTCACAACTAAAGAGGAATATGGCCTAAAATCCAACTTCTCTATGCTTCCTAATTCTCCCATCTCAATAAACATCTGGGATTCTAAACTATGGCCAAATATCAACACCTTCCTTTGGCTCATTGGTAATTAAACATCCTCACTTGGGACACTCTGATGAAAAGAGGCTTCATAGGTACTTCCATATGCCACCTATTCTTGGAATCAAAGGTAACTCAAGAACATCTTATAAATCAATGCTCCTTCATTTCCCTCATTTGGGACCATGGCACCCTTGTGATGTGCACTTTTGACCCTAACATGGAAGGATTTGTCAATACTATTGTTGGCTGGAGGATCAAAGCCTTCAAAAATCCCATTCTTAATCGTATCTGGTAGCTTCTCTATGGATTCCTCCTCTAGAAAATATGGAAGGAGTGAAATCAAATAATATTTACCTCCAAAAAGAAACCTTGGACCGAAGTTTGGCTCCACTTTAGGAAAACTATCACCGAGGCCATTCTAGCCAAGACCTGGACTACAAAGATCTATCTCATGACCCCGATGAGAAGATAATCCTTCAAGGATAGAACCTTCAAATCACCCCCTCTATTCCTCAACCCAATGGGCACTCCAACCACAATCGTAACCCCACTTGATAGACCCACCCCCGCCAGGCTTCATCAAGCTAAATTTTGATGGAGTGTTCAAAGGGAACACTGGCCCATCAGTTTATGGTTTCGTTCTTAGGAATGAGAAAGGATAAATTCTTCACATCTCAGTAGACAGTCTCAGGTATGATTCAAATAACACAATAGATATTTGGGCCCTTCTCAAAGGTATTACCCTCACCCACCATCATGGTTATCACCAAATTGTGGTAGAAGGTGTTAGGACTCAGAAATGATACATTTATATCCTCTTTTCCCTTCACCATTCCTTACATTTCATGGTCCTAATAAACCTTTTATCATACCACTTCCATAATGATATTTGGGTTTCTCCTTATTATTTTCCATTGTATTCATTTTAGTATTATAAGTGAATTTGTGATTAAATATTATAAATTAACATATTTTCATTATATATCAAAGTTGGATGATTTTGATGATGTGTGCAGGTGTTATCAGACTAATCGGTAGGTGCAGACACTAACAGATCTCCTTAGATCCACCTGGATCTAGAACAAAACAGGACAAGACATGACTCTTTTTCTAAGTTGTAATCATTGAATCTGCTAATAAGGAGGGATAAGTGACATACCTTTATATCACTTCCTTAGGTCTCTGTTGCTCCCGCTTCGCTCCGGTGCTCTCGTGAGATCAAGACCAAGACAACAAAAACCAACCAAAGTGAAGATAACAAAATGTATTCAACGTCAACTTATGCATATGATCAAGGAATTACACAATAAAGTAAGATTGACTTTATGGGAAAGGGGCATGCCACTGTATCATATTAATTGAAAGTAGAAGATACAACCTGATCGCCTTGATGTCACAAGCTTCCTTTCAGGAACTCTTGGTTCCAACACACACACTTGCTCTGTACTTTCATGAAGAAGATCCAATTCCTCTTGATAGACCAACTAGAGCCTTCAAGCCTTTGTCCAAGCGGGGTTCTTCACACAATTATTTCACCAATTCTTCATTCAATCTTGCTTAACCTTTTCCGTGAGAAACCTTTCAATATATAGGAGAAGGAGAGATGGTTACATGGATGAGGATGATCCCATCAAATCTAAGAAGTTAGTAAAATGACAACCATACTAATGCCAACTCATTTTCTAGAATATTCCCTTCTAGAACCCTCGAGACCTCTTCTCTTTTCCAAGCTTGACAACAGATTCACACCCTATGTATGGAGAAAACTGTGAGAAGTTCGCACCCTAGGTGTAGGTGGCCTGCGAGAATGAGGGATTCTCTCACCCTAGGTCATATGTAGCATGCGAAATCACTTTGAAAATATGTTTTTTGGAAAGAGACAAGGGCCACTTTTCTCAGGAAAAAAGTCCTTGTTGGGAGCCTGAATACACCATTGTTAATACATCACCAGAGTGACCAAAGTCATGTGTAACAGAATGCCCCCCAAAGTATGAGGCCATAATCTATGACAGCCGAAATACTTTGTAAACTGCGTGTGTGTGTCAGAAACCAGGAGTGCACCTAATCAGAAACCTGCAAACAACCAAGCATATGTAGAATATAGTACCAGTTCTGAGGTAGGCATTCCCATACTTAGATCACAAATGGATGACATCATGAACGTGGGTCATGGCCACCAATCATACACCATGGATCCATGCCGTCAACAAATACTGCATAGCCACCAGGAATACACTATGGATCTATGCGAGAAGACTCAAATTAGGACGACATAGCCACGTGACATATAAAGTGGATCTATGTGTCGATGCAAATCATACACACTCCATCGCAACCTAGATAAAAAAAGATGAAATCTAGGGTCTTCAATCCCATCACCTGAAAGAAGGAATATAGCCATGTGATTACATGTGTCGAAGTCGAACATGGTAGAAACCACTTGATTACCGGTCATTAATGAAACCGTTAACAAGTGCGAGGGAAATCACCCTTAATGTCAATGACTCCCAAGGTACACTAGTACAATCCAATGAATGTGAATAAATGAGTTAAGGTCGAACATTCAACGGAATCTCCCGATCAGGGGTCAATAATGAAAACCCACTATCGAAAGCAAGAGAACCTGCCATTGAGGCATGCAAGTTCCAAGGTACCAAATAATTTCTAAGTCTTGTTTCCAGATAATGAGTTGGAGTCGATGGGACAAGACTCGTCATAGGAGGGCCTTGATGTATCCCCCATCAATGACATGAAATAAGTAACAGATTTTGAAGATGAAACAGAGTATGAATATAGATGAGAATGGACACAAGGAAGGCCAACTTGGTAAGAATGGACAACTGTAGATGGCCGACTCAAATAAAGGTTTTAGATGAACTTCTCTTGAACATATGAACGACATGACCAAGGATTTGAAAACACTGACTCAGAGATGACTCAGAATATGACCTTGTAACAAGTCGAATGAGAGACAAATGGATTTCCCAAACCAGCTTCAAATAGTGAATAGGTGGTGTCATGTTCAAGAGAGACACTTACTGCCAATAATATGAATACGAAAACACATCCCTTTCCTAGATTTTCCCCCACCATTTCTGTCAAGTACCTCTTTATTTTTATGCAAGCTTGAGGAGGATAACATATGCTTGTTGATGTAAGATCATCCTTCAGATGAGTCCCTTGGAGTATGTTTAACGAACCCTAGGAAGGACTGGTTCGGTCCCATTACGGGTCTTTCGATGTTTGTTTAACGGGTCCAAAGATAGAAAACTCGAAGGATTTTCATGATTATAGAGTCTAGAAAAACACTCAAAAGAGAACTCTCTCAGTTCCTTTTTCATAAAGTAGTCTGATGAGATCGAAAAAGAGATAAATTATCGCTCAAAAGATGCTTTCTTCAAATACTTTAACGAGTGTGAAAATAGCAAGATCGCTCGGAAATGTTTTCATGTTTAGAGAGTCTAAAAAGAGCTTAAAGAGGACTCCAGGGGGTTCCTTTTTCCTATAACCTTTATGAGCTCAAAAAAGTGATAAAAGTTTGCTCAATTACGTTCTCATGTATTTTCGAGCATGAGAACGAACAAAGACCAAGTTCGAGGTTTTGTCTAAAAATCATAAAAAACAATTAAGCATGTGATGAAAAAGAGAAACTATCCGTACTCTTTTGTGTGGACTTCAAAGTCATCATATCTGCAAAAATTCTCACTCATAGGGATATTAGGCATTAGGCTTGATGAAATAAAAAAATATAAAAATCAACCAAAATGGTAAAAAGTAAATATAAGTGGGTAAAAGGGCTTTTACCATAGTCATTGTAACTTTGCCAAGAATTTAGCCCAAAACCCCTCTTTTTCCCTTGAATTTCAGTGCTCGAGTGCGGAAGGTACAAGAAACCATTTGGTGAACCGTCTCCGTTAGCGAGGTAAGCTCCCTGTCTTCTACCTTTTTATGGTTCAATTTTTTGTTTTGATTGGCAAATTTCAAGTTTTTGAGTTTGTTTTAGGGCCAAAACTTGTGCCCATGCGTTCTCCTAGGCTATCCATACGGGACCTATGAGAATGCATGATCCTTGCAGGTGGCATGAAAGGCACCTGTGAGAACCTCGCACTGTGCTAAAGGGGCACCTGCGAGGGCCGCAAAATGAAAATTTACTTTGATTTTTGCTCAATGAAAAATGTGCCAAGGCTAGAAATGAGTTGTTGACTCTCTTCTTATGGTTCTTGTGCAGGCATTTAACCATCACGATGTTGGAGTGGTGTGAAAGAGAGAATGAAGAGGATGATGTTGTTTCCAGGAATGACTCGGGCACCATTTCCGCTCTTCGAGATTGTGGTCTCTTGAAATTATTTCGGATCTCGAGCATGAGGGCCCAAGTTAGGTTGTTGGAGTACCTCGTTCATATGTGGGACGTGGACCAACAAGTATTCCACGTGGGGGTCCACACATTGTCCTTGGATATCGAGGATGTTTACTTCCTGATAGGACTTTCATGGCATGGGTACCATGCTAGCTTGACCGGTAGCCGAGGTGGTGGGCTGTCTATGAGTGAGTATTGTCGTCAGTACTGTGTTCTAGAGGCGGAAAGAAGCAAAGGAAAGGTGGATATTTGGGGGGTCAAGGATTTGACCCTTCACACCATCTTGTTCACCATTGCTTGCATGGCTAGGAGCGCAGCTCCACACATGGCTCTCCAGAGCTACTTCCAGTATGCCATCGAGTGTACAGAGCCACGAGTATTCAACTAGGAAGATGTAGTTCTCCGCAGTATGAAGAGGCAGTTGACAAAATGCATGAGAGGTAACCTGAAACAATTCGAGTATGGATCTCTTTTGGTGTCCTTCTTTCTTGAGAGGGTTCCATTACCAAGATTACAGGTTGAGTGGGGTTTACCGACCCCACAGGATCCGAGGATGCTGAGGTGGTGCAACCTCATGGCCCGACATGTATCTGGGCCTATCATCAAATACAATGATTCCTTCTTTGATTGGCTGCGACCACACATGTTGATGGTCGACGATTATGCCTATGCCGGGTTGGATTTATGAGGGGATCTGGATTTGGCCTTACTTGAGGATGCTCAATGGGGAGATCTAGGTAAGAAGTACACATTTTGTTCTTTTAAATGTTTTTGTGATTTTTATCATATGCAATGTTTTTATGTTTGTCCAAGGTCTAATTACAAAAATTCTTTTTGATGACACAGATGTGGGGACGTATCGACCTACGGGTACCTCTCCTATTCAGCGACGAGGAGAGGTAGCTCCAGTGCCACAATGGGACGCTGAAGATTATGAGGTAGTGGAGAAAAACTTAGAGGGGTTGACTACTGACATTCCGGACATGCCTATCGGAGAGGTCCCTCGACGTTATCAGGGCCATACGGTGGGTGTGTCAGAGTCTATTGGTCGACTGATTCATAGGGTTTCCTGAGTAGTTGTGTGTTATCACGAGCGTCACCCATGACGTTACTTTGTAGAAGCTATGAGCTTCAGATTTTGAAATTTTGGTCCTCGGACAAAACTTTTTTGTAACAAACTTTTGATTGTTATATACATATATACGACTTCTACCAGCTTATCTAGTGTTATGTGATACATGTGATGTTATTGGTTTATAAATGGCCCAAATGTCTATCTAATACATAGTTAGCTAATGCATCAGTTATTGTATTTAGAAATATAGGAATATGCTGATACTCAATGTAATCAAAATAACGTTCCAAGAGGCGAATTCGTAAATATACCTGCAATAAAGTAGGACTTCGAATAGCATAGACATTACTTAACTGTAGTACTACTAGTTGCAAATCAAGTCGTACAACCAAGTGAAGGATACCGAGCGAGATAGCATCAATAAACAATTCGATAATGGCGCTATACTCTGCAATCTTTTTGGTCGCACGACCGAGACACACACCTCATAGAGTGATAAGTTCGGTTGTAGGGGCGTAAATTGCCCAAGCAGCAGAAGCAAGGTTTTGAGTACTACGACTAGCGCCATTAACGAAGCCAATGTGGGGTAGCAAAGAATCCAACATATGGAAACCAAACACAACGTAACATAAGGGTAGAGACCAAATAACGAAAAAAGCATACTATAGTAACACACTAGAAGTATGATACAATAAAATACAAGTACTCATGCACAGGTGATCTTAGGCATAGTACTTATTTAAGTACAACCCATTTATGGGTTCACTCAAAGGGATACCATCATAATCTACTAACTCGTAATCTCCTTTCTCCAACACTTGTCTAATGATGTAAGGACCTCGCCACATAGCTTCAAATTTTCCATCTCCTATCATATCCCAATCTTGTTCGTAAAGGAGAACCAGTTCACCTTCGGAGAAAACACGAGGCTTGACATGTTTGTCGTATTGGGCCTTGACACGTTTCTTCTGGGATTCTATGACTAGGGTAGCGTCACATTGAGTTTCATCTAATCGCATGAGATACAACAAGAGTTCTTCTTCAACAGAAGTGTTTGGTAGGATTTTGACGACTAGTTTTAGGGAGGGTATCTCAC
The DNA here is from genome assembly GCA_010110895.2 of Picea sitchensis. Taxonomy (NCBI): domain Eukaryota; kingdom Viridiplantae; phylum Streptophyta; class Pinopsida; order Pinales; family Pinaceae; genus Picea; species Picea sitchensis. The sequence continues at coordinate 9,246 of SNQJ01S0116536.1, read as the reverse complement.
ATTCAATCGGCAGGATGGATTCTAGACCATAGACTAACCAAAATGGTGTAAACATGGTAGCAGAATTAACGGACATCCAGTAAGCCCACAACGCTGAAAACAACATCGTGTGCCAACTCGTTTTGTGAATCCCTATCATTCGTCAAAGCATGGTGATGAGGACTTTATTAATCGCTTTGATTTGGTCGTTGGCTTGTGGGCAATAGGGTGTTGATTTTTCATGGTGAAGACCCAACTTTTTAGTGAGTTCGGACATCATGAAGTTTCTAAAGTGGCTATCGTGATCAGTGATGATAGCCCGAGGAACACCAAAACGAGCTATGATGTGATTGAATATGAATAATGCCACGGTCTTTCTGGTGTTGTCAAATGTTGACATCGCCTCAGCCCATTTCGTAAAATAGTCTACGGCTACAATAATGTATCCATGCCCCCTGGACGAGTGAGGGTGACATGTCATGAAATCGATACCCCATTTCTCAAAAGGACCGACGGAGACCACAGGGTGAAGAGGAGCGGGATGTGATTGTATTTTATGGTTGTAGGTCTGGAAAGCGTGGCATTTTTGGACGACAATTATACAATCATTAAATAAAGAGGGCCAAAAATACCCAGCTCGCAAGATTTTCTGGGCAGTGGCATACCCAGACATGTGACCACCATAAGCTCCACAATGGCAGTCATTTAGGAATTTCTCGGCCTCATCAAAAAACTGAGTCAATCCCATGGCGATAAAGAGTATCACCGAGGATAATATACTGACGGGCTTGGTAGCGTATTCGACGATGGTTAGTACTAGACAAATTGGGCCGAAAAGTCCAGGTTTGGAGATATATGATGATATCTCCGTACCAAAGATCATCAACACTAATCAGGAAAAGGGATTCATCAGGTAATGAATCGGCTGCCACCTTTTCCGTCTCAGAGTAGGGAAAGTCGCATATCAACTCGACAAACACTAAGGATTTCTTGGACTTAGAACGTTTGAATTCCAAGTCAAACTCCTGGAGTATCACGATCCATTTGGAGTATTTTCTCCCTAGCAGTTGATGTGTGAGAATGTGTTGCATAGGGTTGCAGGTAGAAATTATCGTAGTCTTGCGAGAGAGGATATAGTGCCAGAAATGTTGAACTACTTGGACGGCTGCCAAGGCCAGTTTTTCAACATGTAAATACTTGGTTTCGGTAGGTGTTAGACTTAGAATCAAGTAATAGATGACATGTTCATCATGAGAATCATCCTCTTGGATGAGAACCATAGCGATGGTGTAATCCGAGGCTGCAAGGTAGAGGAAGTAATCACGATTGTAATCAGGGGGGAAAAGAAGCGGATCACATGTCAGGGACAGTTTCAGAGCTTCGAAATATTTGTTTGCGATGGTATCCCATACGAACTCGGACCCCTTTTTCAGTAGTCGTGTAAATCCAAGAGTTATCTTGGCATAGTTTGGGATAAAACGATGAAGAAAGTTTGCTTTGCCTTGCAAACTTTGTAACTGGCGAAGTGAAGAAGGAGGAGGGAGATTGAGAATCGCCTCGACCTTCAAATGATCTACCTAGATCCCTTGACATGAAACAATAAAGCCTAGAAGTTGACCGGATTCTATGCAAAAAACGCATTTGTGAGGATTCAAGCATATATGGTAGAACCGACATCGGAGGAAAATGGCTCGGAGGTGTATTGGATGATCAACCCGTCGCATGGAATGAGCGGGTAAGTCATCAAGATATGGCTGCACGATGTGCTTGATATCATGGAAGGCATAAGACATAGCGTGATGAAAGGTTGCGCCAACATTTTTGAGACCGAAAGGAAGTTTCCGATAGGCAAAAGTACCCCAAGGACAAATAAAAGCGGTTTTGTGTTGGTCCTCGGGAATAATATTGATTTGATTATATATGGAGAAACCATCCATCAGAGAGAAGATTTCACTTCTGGCACAATCGTAGACAATCTGGTCGATGAAGGGGGTAGGAAAGTTGTCTTTAGGACATCCTTTGTTAATATCCCTATAATCAATGCACACGCAAATTGTGCCTTGTTTCTTGTCGATCGAGACAAGATTGGAAACCCAGTCCGTGAGATCCACCAGGTAAATAAAGCCGGGTTTGAGAGGTTTCTCGACTTCAAGTTTGATAGTGACCGCTTTGCGTGGGTGGACCAGACGAAGGCGTTTCCGGACGGGTTTAGCATCTGGGTATGTCTTGATCTCATGTATCACAATGTCGGGGTCAATACCCGACATTTCTTCATAGCTCCAGGCGAAGACATCACAAAATTCTTTGAAAAGTGACTTGTCGGTGACAATTTCGTCAGGGCAACACGAAGCTCCGATGTGCACATTTTCGACAATTCCAGGTTTTATGGATATGTTGAGGGGAATGGTGGGTGATATATTGCTTAAGTTCCCTTTGGTAAACACATCATGTTTAGACTTGGGAACAATGGAAACGACGAAAACGGTAGATGGGGTCGAGATCCGTTGGTAGCTCTCAATGGTGTGTTATTCCAGGAAGAGGATGGAATGATGATGTCCATCGTCCTAGGGGGTGTCTTTCATAACAGACATAATCATTTCGTCCATGGGAAAAATGACGTGGAATGGATCTGGAGATAAATCACCAAGAGAGGAGGTAGAAGGAGTTGCTAATTGAATGGCCTGATAGGCGGATTCGACCGGGATTAATGACATTTTGTTGTCGTAATGAAGATGATTGTCGGGGTCGGGTACTAGACATGGGTCGTGAGACACAGGGGTTCCATGAATAGAGGTGGAGATCGTGTTGATTGAAGCGTCAGACGGGTGTGGAACATCGGGTGGTGGGATGGGGAAAGTACCCATTAACGAGGAGTCTTTAAGAAGACCCACATCGACGTTCTCGTATCCGGGGGGTGGGGTTTGGCGATGAACGATACATTGCTAGTACACATATCCGAGTTAAAGAAGGCTAATTGGTTGACGGTAATTGCCTTTCCTTGATGTGGGAAATGTACAACAGGAAAAAGAGTCGACACAACTGCGCGCATGGAATCAATCCAGCTACGACTAAGCAAAATATTGTAATCGAGAGGAGAGTCAAAGACTTCCACTTCAACTTGGACTGTTTTTCCTTCTAATGTGATTGGCAACGAAGGGAGGACACCGTAAGGCTTAAAACTGGAGCCATTAAAGGCTTTGAGTGTGTTGTGGGATTTAGTCAAGGAGGGAGAGCCGATGGATTTCCAACAGGTAATAGACATGACACACATCGAGGCACCCTCGTCGATAACAATTCTACAAATGTTTTTTTCAGAGATAATAACTTGTATTTGGAATGCGAGTTGAGGGGGTAACCTTGGAATGTGATCTTCCAAGTCAAAAATTATTAAATTTGTATATGTGGGGTCGATTCCACCGATATCTTTCAACAGTGCCTTCCATTGTGTAGGACAACTTTGAAGGACTTTGAGGGCTGACATCACAGATGGTTCTTGGGCCAGATCTTCAACAATGTTTTAGTTCTGGGCAGCACAGGCATGAGGATTGAAAGCCGATTTTTGAACGAAACCCTTTGGAGGAGGGAGAAGGATTGTGTCGAGGCTCGGTCATTTGAGATGAAGAGGACCATTGGTAGGTGGAGTTGTGGGAGATGGTTGGACCAATGAAGGAGGTATAGCATCAACTGTCTCTTTAGAGGAGGAATAATATTTGGCTCGAGTGGTAAGTGTGATGTCATTTTGCTTTGAATCGCCTGTGCACATTAAGACATAGGATGTATTGGAGGGGGAGGGTTGGTTGTGAATAACCAATTGGGCCTGTTGTTGAGAAGGGAAGGGTTGTGACAATACGACCAGAGTGGGTGGTTTTGGGGTCCCTTGAAGGAACTTAGTAACCTCGGCTCGTCATGGACAATCCTTAGTGTAGTGATCATCACCACAGATAAGAAAAGGGTATCGGAGCTTGCGCTTATCCCTATCGTCAACATGTGGTGTTTTGGTTCTTTCTGCTTGCAAATTATTTTTGTCCTCCTTATTCTTACCCTTTCCTTTTATGGATTTGTTTTTACTGGCGGGGGTAGATTGAACAGAATTTACCTCGGAAGTCTTGCCGGTGGGAGGGGTAGGAGACAGAGCATTTTGAACATTAGAAGAAATGGGTTTGGGGTTGTTGTTGGAGGTTTGGACGAAATGTGGTTGGGCATGAAAGGTGCCAATCACACCATCGACCGCACGAAAAGAAGATAGGGTAGTTGAAGTGGCAAAATTAGAAGGAATAGGTGCATCAGGGAGTAAGTCGTAAAGAGTACCCATTTGTGAGTAAACGAGGTCAAGGTATTGAGCATGACTAATGGCCTGTTCTTCCATGACAACTACACCCATGGTGATGTCATGACCGATGTCGTTCACAAATGATTTCATGAACCATTCTGCCAGCAACTGATCAGGAAGTTCGAGTTTGATGAGACGTCGTCTCCGTCACCATTCATGAATGTGATCAGAGATATGAGTGGATTTGGTTTGTTTAAAAGAGCTCAAAATCGCGGTCCCTGTTTTATAGCGAATCGATTCTTTACTGTCTTTCTCGAACTGTATCAACAATTGTCTTTGCTTTCTGTTCTTGATTCTTAGTCTGTCAATCTCTTCCAATGCACTGATTAGTTCTCCTTCCATGTCAACCACAACTTCTTCTTCATTAACATCACTCCCTGAGTTCTCCTTCCATGTCAACCACAACTTCTCTCATTCCTTAACATCAATTCCTCGCGGCATATTGTCGCTAACCTCTTGGCCATAAGTATGAAGTCATTTAGTTTATATTCACATGAAGAATCATTGTCTTCACTATCCAAGGATCATCATCATTGTTTACGCAAATACCTTTCTTCTTAAAGCTATTCTAAAGAAATTTCTCGCGGTTTGTATTTCTCCTCATCATCACAAGTCCTGGATCCTTTCCTTGTGGGGACATTTATTTGAAAAATTACTTATCCACGCTGAATCATTTTGAAAGGCGCTTACCCTTGTATTTGTCTGATCCCTTCTTTCAAATTTCTTCAGAATTTTGCTTCAATTTCATATCATAAGCTCAAAATCCTCATTCTTGTCTCGCTTAAATGATGCTTCTGAGGTGGTTTTATCTTTAACTATTCTCATTTCATATGCAAATAATGTTCTAGAAGATAAAACTCTGTTTTAGATCATTAAGTTCTTCTATAGCAGTAGGACCTTCGGGTTGAACCTATCTCGGAGAGATCTCAATATTTTTGAACTAAAGAAGGTTCCCCAATTGTTTCACCAAGTGCCTCTATTGCATTTACCATTTGTTCTAATCTCAGAAAGTATTTTCAAACAATTTCATCTTCCTTTCATCTTCTCATTGCCTCAAACCGGTGATATGTAGGTTTCAGCTTTGCATCCTTACCTTCTAATTACCCTCATAACTCCAAGCAATGAGTTTGTCCCACATTTCTTTGGCAGCCTTCTAGGTTGATAACTTTATGAATTCTTCTTTGCAAAAGCCCACTCAAACTAGCATTCATAGCCTTATTGCTGAAGCTAAATTCTAGTTTTCATCCTTATTAGCTAGCAAAAATGGCTTTACATAACTAGTAGTGTATCTACCACATCCCAGATATCCGCACCTAAAGCCATTATATAGGGTTCTCATTCTAACTTTCCATAAGGCAAAGCTTGTTCCATTGAAAAGAGGGGCATTATTGGTTGAATTTCCCTTCATGGCTTGACATGTTTAAGCTCCACGATCTACCCTTAGATAAAGGGGTCAAGCCTCGATACCAATTGTTGGACAACTGAGAGGTGGGGGGGTGAATCATTGTTACCATGCTTAAACAATTATGCTTCTTTTTAAAATCTTTACAAGGCACTCAATGATGATCACAATAATGCGTGGAAATAAACAATGGCACATTCAACATCACTATATATATAAGGGAGAAACACAGAGATAGCTATTTCCCAAGGAAACCCATACAGTGGAAACTCTCTTTTATATGATAAGTATTATTTACATTCTTTACATTATCATAACATACATGAGCACCAACTCATTGTGAGGCTACAACCTCGCTTTGCAAGCTGCAACTACAATGAGAACAACAACTCTCTCTGCTTTTCTAGCACCCACTCAGAAGGAAGCACCAACTCCTAGTTTCTCTAGCACCAACTAGAAGGGAAGCACCAACTTCTATGTTCAAGTACCCATCCTCTGAGTACAATATTCCTCCCTAGCACCTCCCCAACCACCTCGGATTATGAATAAGGAACATCAAACCCATATGCTGATATAGTGTTCACAACATCTACCAGCCCATCACTGTTCTGCAAGATTTTGCTACTCAGACTTCCTCACTGTCTTCCAGCATGCATCCGCTACCCATTCTATTCTTCTGCTTTTTATGCTCTGCTCCCCATGTCCATTCACTACACAGTTATTCTTCTATTCTATTCAGCTGTTGCACTCTGCTCCTTCTTCATGCATGAATCACTTCAAAAACAACATCCACAACAACTCCAGCAGCAACAGGAACCACATCTCTTCTCTGTACTGTGTATATATAGATTCTGTGCACCTTGTGCATGCAATATTTTCCATTCCTTTGCATTCTCACACCGAGCCAATTTCCTCCACATCTCAAGTGCTCTGCCTGATCATCATCGTGACTCTTTAGCTTCTCTGGAAGTTCAACCCATGTGTCTATCATCACTAGGTGTTATGCAGAGATTCCTTTTTTCTCTCTGGCAGTTGAGAATCTTCGTCTTCTCTATTACAATCGAGCTCACCCTCTTTGTTTTAGCTACAGGCTTCAACGCTCATCCATCTGTCAATCCCCTCTAAGAATAGTCTTCCTTCACTGGACGAAGCTTGGAGACTCTTCATCTCCTTTGGTGATCACACAGAGGTCTCTTCGAATTCTCTGGCAGAGACCATCAATGGTTTCTAGAAGTTACACTGCAAGGAGCAATATTAGCTCTCCGATTATGCTCAAATTCACTTGCACCATTGGATTGGCTCCATGCGACCTTGCACTCATTTCGGAATTTTGGCATTTGACAATTTGACATTCGGTTGACCAAGTGTCTCGACATTCCCAGTCGCGATCCCCGAAAAGGATCTTGGTTGCTCTATCTCTTTTCTCCATCTCTCACCGATGTGACCAAGGGCTGTGAACACGCGCTTATGCATAAAGCGCTTTCGCGATTTCGCATTTCGCGAATCTAGAGATGAGGCATCTCGACTCTCCAAGTCACGATCCCCGAAACCCCGAATGGAGCTTATCTGAACTAACTCCTTGCATTCTCGTGGCCACCGACGACAACCACAGGCCTAAAGTATTTTTCAATTTCTCGTTTTAGCATTTTGGGACTCCTATGGTTATGTTTCTTGCCTCTCCAAGTCACGATTCACGAAACTCCGAAATGGAGTCGGATCAACGGTCCAGATCACACCTTGATTTGACGGCTACGATTAAATCGCGACTTCGATTTTCACTTTTCCTTAGATGGAGGTGCTCGTCACTCCAAGTCCCGATAGGCTAAACTTCGATATGGAGATGGATCAACGGTCCAGAACACACCTTGATCCGACGACTATGATTAAATCACGATTTCGCTTTTCGCTATTCCTTAGATGGAGGTGCTCGTCACTCCAAGTCACAATAGGCGAAACTCTGAGATGGAGTTGGATCAATGGTCCAAAATATTCATGTATTTACGGTCCAGATATCTTCATGAATTCACATTTCACAATTCCTGTGATGAAAGGTCTCATCACTCCAAGTCACGATAGCTGAGACTTCGAGATGGAGCTCAGATCAACAGTCCTCATTTTTGATGATATGACAGTCCTGATCTTTTCGTGATCTCGCATATCACTTATCCTTAGATGGAGATTCTCGTCACTCCAAGTCACGATAGATGAGACTCCGAGATGGATTTGGATCAATGGTCCAAATCAAACCTCGATCTGACGGCTAAGATAGTTTCACGATTTCGCATATCATGAATTTGAGCCTCTTTCCTTTGAATTTCCCAACCTGCGAAACTCCGAAATGGAGTCTTTATGGTTCTCTAATCTTTCTCCATGTGTCCTCTTGATCCAATGGTCCATGACTCTCCTATCCACCTTGCAGCTTTGCCATATTTAACGGCTATTTGTCCTTCGTAGTTACCACAGATCCTACGGCCCAGATCTTCTTACGATTTCGCATTCTGGATGTGTAATTTCTCGACACCTTCAAGTCCCGATCTATGAAACTCTGAAATGGAGTTTACTCTTCTCTGAATTCATATCTGATGGTCATCGGGGATTATGAATGAGTTAACCTCATTCCTGGTGCACACTTACGCACTGCGTTCGACTCTGTGCTAATTCCTCCCGAGCTTACTTTGTCCTTGTTTTGCCTTCGCTGCATACTCTCATCTTGCGATTAATGACCTGACTACAATCCTTTACACGTTTGCTGCCATATTTTCTGCTGTACTTGCCATCAATGAAAAGCATACACTATCTATAAAACATGCCAACAATCTCCCCCTTTGGCATTGATGGAAACAAAGGCACCCCTGTTCTTTTCTCCCCCTTTGACATCAATGTCAAAGAAAACACGCTCACCCTGTGCTGTTGCATCAATTTTAGGAGGTATCAAATATGCAACCAATACAGGACTCCCCCTAACAGGATGGACTCTCTTAGATGTGAGATAGGATGACACCCAGCTTCTATCTGAGATATTCAAATGCTGTCTTGGCTAGGGGTTTAGTAAAGATGTGTGCAATTTGTTCTGTAGTGGGAATGTAATGGACCTGAACAATCTGATTGGTGACCTGCTCTCTCAGAAAATGATATTTTATGGGAATATGCTTAGTCTTGGAGTGGAATATAGGATTTTTAGACACACTGATGGCACTAGTGTTATCACAATGAATTGGGATTGGTGCAATGTATTTTACCTCCAAGTCTGCAAGTGTCTGAGTCATCCATAATACCTAAGTGCAACAGGTAGCAGTAGTAATGTACTCTGCCTCTATGGTTGATAAAGAAATGGAACTTTTCTTTTTACTAAGCCAAGCTACTAAGGAGTCACCTAGGAAGAATGCTCCTCCACTGGTGCTTTTTCTCTCATCAACATAGTTTGCCCAATCTGCTTCTAAATAAGCAGTTAGCTGGAGATTTTGATTTCTGGGACACCACAGACCATAAGTCATTATTTCTTTCAAATACCTGAATATCCTTTTGACAGCTTGAA